>OW679200.1:26443591-26650565 GCA_940337035.1 Agriotes lineatus | reverse complement strand
TATAATGTGTATACAAAATATCGTCTTTCACCAAAAAAGTGTTTGTGTTCTACCGCCAAAATGTTACTTTTATCTATTTATCAGTTAACGCAAAAATAAATAACATTTTAATTTATTTAAGCTGCCCACCGTGTATATATTTGTCTGAAATTGTCTCGGTTTTATGTCTGGTAGATATAAAGGGTGTTCATTAGAATGTGTGGTCTAGTCGGCTTTTGAACTGATGAAGTCATGTAGTGCATTAAATCATATGGCTGATAGCTGACACTGGTGGCACTGTAAGTCTATGTCAAATTCGAGAATAGCAGGTTAGGTTTTGCGTCAGTTTTAACACAGACTAACGCAAAACCTAACCTGATAACCTCGAATTTGACATAGACTTACAGTGTCACCTATGTCAGTTATCAGCCATATGATTTAATGCACGACATGACTTCATCAGTTCCAAAGCCGACTAGACCACAAATTCTAATAAACACCCGTTATAATGTGTATACAAAATATCGTCTTTCACCAAAAAAGTTTTTGTGTTATACCGCCAAATTGTTACTTTTATCTATTTATCAGTTAACGCAAAAATAAATAACATTTTAATTTATTTAAGCTGCCCACCGTGTATATATTTGTCTGAAATTGTCTCGGTTTTATGTCTGGTAGATATAAAGGGTGTTCATTAGAATGTGTGGTCTAGTCGGCTTTTGAACTGATGAAGTCATGTAGTGCATTAAATCATATGGCTGATAGCTGACACTGGTGGCACTGTAAGTCTATGTCAAATTCGAGAATAGCAGGTTAGGTTTTGCGTCAGTTTTAACACAGACTAACGCAAAACCTAACCTGATAACCTCGAATTTGACATAGACTTACAGTGTCACCTATGTCAGTTATCAGCCATATGATTTAATGCACGACATGACTTCATCAGTTCCAAAGCCGACTAGACCACAAATTCTAATGAACACCCGTTATAATGTGTATACAAAATATCGTCTTTCACCAAAAAAGTGTTTGTGTTCTACCGCCAAAATGTTACTTTTATCTATTTATCAGTTAACGCAAAAATAAATAACATTTTAATTTATTTAAGCTGCCCACCGTGTATATATTTGTCTGAAATTGTCTCGGTTTTATGTCTGGTAGATATAAAGGGTGTTCATTAGAATGTGTGGTCTAGTCGGCTTTTGAACTGATGAAGTCATGTAGTGCATTAAATCATATGGCTGATAGCTGACACTGGTGGCACTGTAAGTCTATGTCAAATTCGAGAATAGCAGGTTAGGTTTTGCGTCAGTTTTAACACAGACTAACGCAAAACCTAACCTGATAACCTCGAATTTGACATAGACTTACAGTGTCACCTATGTCAGTTATCAGCCATATGATTTAATGCACGACATGACTTCATCAGTTCCAAAGCCGACTAGACCACAAATTCTAATGAACACCCGTTATAATGTGTATACAAAATATCGTCTTTCACCAAAAAAGTTTTTGTGTTATACCGCCAAATTGTTACTTTTATCTATTTATCAGTTAACGCAAAAATAAATAACATTTTAATTTATTTAAGCTGCCCACCGTGTATATATTTGTCTGAAATTGTCTCGGTTTTATGTCTGGTAGATATAAAGGGTGTTCATTAGAATGTGTGGTCTAGTCGGCTTTTGAACTGATGAAGTCATGTAGTGCATTAAATCATATGGCTGATAGCTGACACTGGTGGCACTGTAAGTCTATGTCAAATTCGAGAATAGCAGGTTAGGTTTTGCGTCAGTTTTAACACAGACTAACGCAAAACCTAACCTGATAACCTCGAATTTGACATAGACTTACAGTGTCACCTATGTCAGTTATCAGCCATATGATTTAATGCACGACATGACTTCATCAGTTCCAAAGCCGACTAGACCACAAATTCTAATGAACACCCGTTATAATGTGTATACAAAATATCGTCTTTCACCAAAAAAGTTTTTGTGTTATACCGCCAAATTGTTACTTTTATCTATTTATCAGTTAACGCAAAAATAAATAACATTTTAATTTATTTAAGCTGCCCACCGTGTATATATTTGTCTGAAATTGTCTCGGTTTTATGTCTGGTAGATATAAAGGGTGTTCATTAGAATGTGTGGTCTAGTCGGCTTTTGAACTGATGAAGTCATGTAGTGCATTAAATCATATGGCTGATAGCTGACACTGGTGGCACTGTAAGTCTATGTCAAATTCGAGAATAGCAGGTTAGGTTTTGCGTCAGTTTTAACACAGACTAACGCAAAACCTAACCTGATAACCTCGAATTTGACATAGACTTACAGTGTCACCTATGTCAGTTATCAGCCATATGATTTAATGCACGACATGACTTCATCAGTTCCAAAGCCGACTAGACCACAAATTCTAATGAACACCCGTTATAATGTGTATACAAAATATCGTCTTTCACCAAAAAAGTTTTTGTGTTATACCGCCAAATTGTTACTTTTATCTATTTATCAGTTAACGCAAAAATAAATAACATTTTAATTTATTTAAGCTGCCCACCGTGTATATATTTGTCTGAAATTGTCTCGGTTTTATGTCTGGTAGATATAAAGGGTGTTCATTAGAATGTGTGGTCTAGTCGGCTTTTGAACTGATGAAGTCATGTAGTGCATTAAATCATATGGCTGATAGCTGACACTGGTGGCACTGTAAGTCTATGTCAAATTCGAGAATAGCAGGTTAGGTTTTGCGTCAGTTTTAACACAGACTAACGCAAAACCTAACCTGATAACCTCGAATTTGACATAGACTTACAGTGTCACCTATGTCAGTTATCAGCCATATGATTTAATGCACGACATGACTTCATCAGTTCCAAAGCCGACTAGACCACAAATTCTAATGAACACCCGTTATAATGTGTATACAAAATATCGTCTTTCACCAAAAAAGTTTTTGTGTTATACCGCCAAATTGTTACTTTTATCTATTTATCAGTTAACGCAAAAATAAATAACATTTTAATTTATTTAAGCTGCCCACCGTGTATATATTTGTCTGAAATTGTCTCGGTTTTATGTCTGGTAGATATAAAGGGTGTTCATTAGAATGTGTGGTCTAGTCGGCTTTTGAACTGATGAAGTCATGTAGTGCATTAAATCATATGGCTGATAGCTGACACTGGTGGCACTGTAAGTCTATGTCAAATTCGAGAATAGCAGGTTAGGTTTTGCGTCAGTTTTAACACAGACTAACGCAAAACCTAACCTGATAACCTCGAATTTGACATAGACTTACAGTGTCACCTATGTCAGTTATCAGCCATATGATTTAATGCACGACATGACTTCATCAGTTCCAAAGCCGACTAGACCACAAATTCTAATGAACACCCGTTATAATGTGTATACAAAATATCGTCTTTCACCAAAAAAGTTTTTGTGTTATACCACCAAATTGTTGCTTTTATCTATTTATCAGTTAACGCAAAAATAAATAACATTTTAATTTATTTAAGCTGCCCACCGTGTATATATTTGTCTGAAATTGTCTCGGTTTTATGTCTGGTAGATATAAAGGGTGTTCATTAGAATGTGTGGTCTAGTCGGCTTTTGAACTGATGAAGTCATGTCGTGCATTAAATCATATGGCTGATAACTGACATAGGTGGCACTGTAAGTCTATGTCAAATTCGAGAATAGCAGGTTAGGTTTTGCGTCAGTTTTAACACAGACTAACGCAAAACCTAACCTGATAACCTCGAATTTGACATAGACTTACAGTGTCACCTATGTCAGTTATCAGCCATATGATTTAATGCACGACATGACTTCATCAGTTCCAAAGCCGACTAGACCACAAATTCTAATGAACACCCGTTATAATGTGTATACAAAATATCGTCTTTCACCAAAAAAGTTTTTGTGTTATACCGCCAAATTGTTACTTTTATCTATTTATCAGTTAACGCAAAAATAAATAACATTTTAATTTATTTAAGCTGCCCACCGTGTATATATTTGTCTGAAATTGTCTCGGTTTTATGTCTGGTAGATATAAAGGGTGTTCATTAGAATGTGTGGTCTAGTCGGCTTTTGAACTGATGAAGTCATGTAGTGCATTAAATCATATGGCTGATAGCTGACACTGGTGGCACTGTAAGTCTATGTCAAATTCGAGAATAGCAGGTTAGGTTTTGCGTCAGTTTTAACACAGACTAACGCAAAACCTAACCTGATAACCTCGAATTTGACATAGACTTACAGTGTCACCTATGTCAGTTATCAGCCATATGATTTAATGCACGACATGACTTCATCAGTTCCAAAGCCGACTAGACCACAAATTCTAATGAACACCCGTTATAATGTGTATACAAAATATCGTCTTTCACCAAAAAAGTTTTTGTGTTATACCGCCAAATTGTTACTTTTATCTATTTATCAGTTAACGCAAAAATAAATAACATTTTAATTTATTTAAGCTGCCGACCGTGTATATATTTGTCTGAAATTGTCTCGGTTTTATGTCTGGTAGATATAAAAGGTGTTCATTAGAATGTGTGGTCTAGTCGGCTTTTGAACTGATGAAGTCATGTAGTGCATTAAATCATATGGCTGATAGCTGACACTGGTGGCACTGTAAGTCTATGTCAAATTCGAGAATAGCAGGTTAGGTTTTGCGTCAGTTTTAACACAGACTAACGCAAAACCTAACCTGATAACCTCGAATTTGACATAGACTTACAGTGTCACCTATGTCAGTTATCAGCCATATGATTTAATGCACGACATGACTTCATCAGTTCCAAAGCCGACTAGACCACAAATTCTAATGAACACCCGTTATAATGTGTATACAAAATATCGTCTTTCACCAAAAAAGTTTTTGTGTTATACCGCCAAATTGTTACTTTTATCTATTTATCAGTTAACGCAAAAATAAATAACATTTTAATTTATTTAAGCTGCCCACCGTGTATATATTTGTCTGAAATTGTCTCGGTTTTATGTCTGGTAGATATAAAGGGTGTTCATTAGAATGTGTGGTCTAGTCGGCTTTTGAACTGATGAAGTCATGTAGTGCATTAAATCATATGGCTGATAGCTGACACTGGTGGCACTGTAAGTCTATGTCAAATTCGAGAATAGCAGGTTAGGTTTTGCGTCAGTTTTAACACAGACTAACGCAAAACCTAACCTGATAACCTCGAATTTGACATAGACTTACAGTGTCACCTATGTCAGTTATCAGCCATATGATTTAATGCACGACATGACTTCATCAGTTCCAAAGCCGACTAGACCACAAATTCTAATGAACACCCGTTATAATGTGTATACAAAATATCGTCTTTCACCAAAAAAGTTTTTGTGTTATACCACCAAATTGGTGCTTTTATCTATTTATCAGTTAACGCAAAAATAAATAACATTTTAATTTATTTAAGCTGCCCACCGTGTATATATTTGTCTGAAATTGTCTCGGTTTTATGTCTGGTAGATATAAAGGGTGTTCATTAGAATGTGTGGTCTAGTCGGCTTTTGAACTGATGAAGTCATGTCGTGCATTAAATCATATGGCTGATAACTGACATAGGTGGCACTGTAAGTCTATGTCAAATTCGAGAATAGCAGGTTAGGTTTTGCGTCAGTTTTAACACAGACTAACGCAAAACCTAACCTGATAACCTCGAATTTGACATAGACTTACAGTGTCACCTATGTCAGTTATCAGCCATATGATTTAATGCACGACATGACTTCATCAGTTCCAAAGCCGACTAAACCACAAATTCTAATGAACACCCGTTATAATGTGTATACAAAATATCGTCTTTCACCAAAAAAGTTTTTGTGTTATACCGCCAAATTGTTACTTTTATCTATTTATCAGTTAACGCAAAAATAAATAACATTTTAATTTATTTAAGCTGCCCACCGTGTATATATTTGTCTGAAATTGTCTCGGTTTTATGTCTGGTAGATATAAAGGGTGTTCATTAGAATGTGTGGTCTAGTCGGCTTTTGAACTGATGAAGTCATGTAGTGCATTAAATCATATGGCTGATAGCTGACACTGGTGGCACTGTAAGTCTATGTCAAATTCGAGAATAGCAGGTTAGGTTTTGCGTCAGTTTTAACACAGACTAACGCAAAACCTAACCTGATAACCTCGAATTTGACATAGACTTACAGTGTCACCTATGTCAGTTATCAGCCATATGATTTAATGCACGACATGACTTCATCAGTTCCAAAGCCGACTAGACCACAAATTCTAATGAACACCCGTTATAATGTGTATACAAAATATCGTCTTTCACCAAAAAAGTTTTTGTGTTATACCACCAAATTGTTGCTTTTATCTATTTATCAGTTAACGCAAAAATAAATAACATTTTAATTTATTTAAGCTGCCCACCGTGTATATATTTGTCTGAAATTGTCTCGGTTTTATGTCTGGTAGATATAAAGGGTGTTCATTAGAATGTGTGGTCTAGTCGGCTTTTGAACTGATGAAGTCATGTCGTGCATTAAATCATATGGCTGATAACTGACATAGGTGGCACTGTAAGTCTATGTCAAATTCGAGAATAGCAGGTTAGGTTTTGCGTCAGTTTTAACACAGACTAACGCAAAACCTAACCTGATAACCTCGAATTTGACATAGACTTACAGTGTCACCTATGTCAGTTATCAGCCATATGATTTAATGCACGACATGACTTCATCAGTTCCAAAGCCGACTAGACCACAAATTCTAATGAACACCCGTTATAATGTGTATACAAAATATCGTCTTTCACCAAAAAAGTTTTTGTGTTATACCGCCAAATTGTTACTTTTATCTATTTATCAGTTAACGCAAAAATAAATAACATTTTAATTTATTTAAGCTGCCCACCGTGTATATATTTGTCTGAAATTGTCTCGGTTTTATGTCTGGTAGATATAAAGGGTGTTCATTAGAATGTGTGGTCTAGTCGGCTTTTGAACTGATGAAGTCATGTAGTGCATTAAATCATATGGCTGATAGCTGACACTGGTGGCACTGTAAGTCTATGTCAAATTCGAGAATAGCAGGTTAGGTTTTGCGTCAGTTTTAACACAGACTAACGCAAAACCTAACCTGATAACCTCGAATTTGACATAGACTTACAGTGTCACCTATGTCAGTTATCAGCCATATGATTTAATGCACGACATGACTTCATCAGTTCCAAAGCCGACTAGACCACAAATTCTAATGAACACCCGTTATAATGTGTATACAAAATATCGTCTTTCACCAAAAAAGTTTTTGTGTTATACCGCCAAATTGTTACTTTTATCTATTTATCAGTTAACGCAAAAATAAATAACATTTTAATTTATTTAAGCTGCCCACCGTGTATATATTTGTCTGAAATTGTCTCGGTTTTATGTCTGGTAGATATAAAGGGTGTTCATTAGAATGTGTGGTCTAGTCGGCTTTTGAACTGATGAAGTCATGTAGTGCATTAAATCATATGGCTGATAGCTGACACTGGTGGCACTGTAAGTCTATGTCAAATTCGAGAATAGCAGGTTAGGTTTTGCGTCAGTTTTAACACAGACTAACGCAAAACCTAACCTGATAACCTCGAATTTGACATAGACTTACAGTGTCACCTATGTCAGTTATCAGCCATATGATTTAATGCACGACATGACTTCATCAGTTCCAAAGCCGACTAGACCACAAATTCTAATGAACACCCGTTATAATGTGTATACAAAATATCGTCTTTCACCAAAAAAGTTTTTGTGTTATACCACCAAATTGTTGCTTTTATCTATTTATCAGTTAACGCAAAAATAAATAACATTTTAATTTATTTAAGCTGCCCACCGTGTATATATTTGTCTGAAATTGTCTCGGTTTTATGTCTGGTAGATATAAAGGGTGTTCATTAGAATGTGTGGTCTAGTCGGCTTTTGAACTGATGAAGTCATGTCGTGCATTAAATCATATGGCTGATAACTGACATAGGTGGCACTGTAAGTCTATGTCAAATTCGAGAATAGCAGGTTAGGTTTTGCGTCAGTTTTAACACAGACTAACGCAAAACCTAACCTGATAACCTCGAATTTGACATAGACTTACAGTGTCACCTATGTCAGTTATCAGCCATATGATTTAATGCACGACATGACTTCATCAGTTCCAAAGCCGACTAAACCACAAATTCTAATGAACACCCGTTATAATGTGTATACAAAATATCGTCTTTCACCAAAAAAGTTTTTGTGTTATACCGCCAAATTGTTACTTTTATCTATTTATCAGTTAACGCAAAAATAAATAACATTTTAATTTATTTAAGCTGCCCACCGTGTATATATTTGTCTGAAATTGTCTCGGTTTTATGTCTGGTAGATATAAAGGGTGTTCATTAGAATGTGTGGTCTAGTCGGCTTTTGAACTGATGAAGTCATGTAGTGCATTAAATCATATGGCTGATAGCTGACACTGGTGGCACTGTAAGTCTATGTCAAATTCGAGAATAGCAGGTTAGGTTTTGCGTCAGTTTTAACACAGACTAACGCAAAACCTAACCTGATAACCTCGAATTTGACATAGACTTACAGTGTCACCTATGTCAGTTATCAGCCATATGATTTAATGCACGACATGACTTCATCAGTTCCAAAGCCGACTAGACCACAAATTCTAATGAACACCCGTTATAATGTGTATACAAAATATCGTCTTTCACCAAAAAAGTTTTTGTGTTATACCGCCAAATTGTTACTTTTATCTATTTATCAGTTAACGCAAAAATAAATAACATTTTAATTTATTTAAGCTGCCGACCGTGTATATATTTGTCTGAAATTGTCTCGGTTTTATGTCTGGTAGATATAAAAGGTGTTCATTAGAATGTGTGGTCTAGTCGGCTTTTGAACTGATGAAGTCATGTAGTGCATTAAATCATATGGCTGATAGCTGACACTGGTGGCACTGTAAGTCTATGTCAAATTCGAGAATAGCAGGTTAGGTTTTGCGTCAGTTTTAACACAGACTAACGCAAAACCTAACCTGATAACCTCGAATTTGACATAGACTTACAGTGTCACCTATGTCAGTTATCAGCCATATGATTTAATGCACGACATGACTTCATCAGTTCCAAAGCCGACTAGACCACAAATTCTAATGAACACCCGTTATAATGTGTATACAAAATATCGTCTTTCACCAAAAAAGTTTTTGTGTTATACCGCCAAATTGTTACTTTTATCTATTTATCAGTTAACGCAAAAATAAATAACATTTTAATTTATTTAAGCTGCCCACCGTGTATATATTTGTCTGAAATTGTCTCGGTTTTATGTCTGGTAGATATAAAGGGTGTTCATTAGAATGTGTGGTCTAGTCGGCTTTTGAACTGATGAAGTCATGTAGTGCATTAAATCATATGGCTGATAGCTGACACTGGTGGCACTGTAAGTCTATGTCAAATTCGAGAATAGCAGGTTAGGTTTTGCGTCAGTTTTAACACAGACTAACGCAAAACCTAACCTGATAACCTCGAATTTGACATAGACTTACAGTGTCACCTATGTCAGTTATCAGCCATATGATTTAATGCACGACATGACTTCATCAGTTCCAAAGCCGACTAGACCACAAATTCTAATGAACACCCGTTATAATGTGTATACAAAATATCGTCTTTCACCAAAAAAGTTTTTGTGTTATACCGCCAAATTGTTACTTTTATCTATTTATCAGTTAACGCAAAAATAAATAACATTTTAATTTATTTAAGCTGCCGACCGTGTATATATTTGTCTGAAATTGTCTCGGTTTTATGTTTGGTAGATATAAAAGGTGTTCATTAGAATGTGTGGTCTAGTCGGCTTTTGAACTGATGAAGTCATGTAGTGCATTAAATCATATGGCTGATAGCTGACACTGGTGGCACTGTAAGTCTATGTCAAATTCGAGAATAGCAGGTTAGGTTTTGCGTCAGTTTTAACACAGACTAACGCAAAACCTAACCTGATAACCTCGAATTTGACATAGACTTACAGTGTCACCTATGTCAGTTATCAGCCATATGATTTAATGCACGACATGACTTCATCAGTTCCAAAGCCGACTAGACCACAAATTCTAATGAACACCCGTTATAATGTGTATACAAAATATCGTCTTTCACCAAAAAAGTTTTTGTGTTATACCGCCAAATTGTTACTTTTATCTATTTATCAGTTAACGCAAAAATAAATAACATTTTAATTTATTTAAGCTGCCGACCGTGTATATATTTGTCTGAAATTGTCTCGGTTTTATGTTTGGTAGATATAAAAGGTGTTCATTAGAATGTGTGGTCTAGTCGGCTTTTGAACTGATGAAGTCATGTAGTGCATTAAATCATATGGCTGATAGCTGACACTGGTGGCACTGTAAGTCTATGTCAAATTCGAGAATAGCAGGTTAGGTTTTGCGTCAGTTTTAACACAGACTAACGCAAAACCTAACCTGATAACCTCGAATTTGACATAGACTTACAGTGTCACCTATGTCAGTTATCAGCCATATGATTTAATGCACGACATGACTTCATCAGTTCCAAAGCCGACTAGACCACAAATTCTAATGAACACCCGTTATGTGTATACAAAATATCGTCTTTCACCAAAAAAGTTTTTGTGTTATACCGCCAAATTGTTACTTTTATCTATTTATCAGCTAACGCAAAAATAAATAACATTTTAATTTATTTAAGCTGCCCACCGTGTATATATTTGTCTGAAATTGTCTCGGTTTTATGTCTGGTAGATATAAAGGGTGTTCATTAGAATGTGTGGTCTAGTCGGCTTTTGAACTGATGAAGTCATGTAGTGCATTAAATCATATGGCTGATAGCTGACACTGGTGGCACTGTAAGTCTATGTCAAATTCGAGAATAGCAGGTTAGGTTTTGCGTCAGTTTTAACACAGACTAACGCAAAACCTAACCTGATAACCTCGAATTTGACATAGACTTACAGTGTCACCTATGTCAGTTATCAGCCATATGATTTAATGCACGACATGACTTCATCAGTTCCAAAGCCGACTAGACCACAAATTCTAATGAACACCCGTTATAATGTGTATACAAAATATCGTCTTTCACCAAAAAAGTTTTTGTGTTATACCGCCAAATTGTTACTTTTATCTATTTATCAGTTAACGCAAAAATAAATAACATTTTAATTTATTTAAGCTGCCCACCGTGTATATATTTGTCTGAAATTGTCTCGGTTTTATGTCTGGTAGATATAAAGGGTGTTCATTAGAATGTGTGGTCTAGTCGGCTTTTGAACTGATGAAGTCATGTAGTGCATTAAATCATATGGCTGATAGCTGACACTGGTGGCACTGTAAGTCTATGTCAAATTCGAGAATAGCAGGTTAGGTTTTGCGTCAGTTTTAACACAGACTAACGCAAAACCTAACCTGATAACCTCGAATTTGACATAGACTTACAGTGTCACCTATGTCAGTTATCAGCCATATGATTTAATGCACGACATGACTTCATCAGTTCCAAAGCCGACTAGACCACAAATTCTAATGAACACCCGTTATAATGTGTATACAAAATATCGTCTTTCACCAAAAAAGTTTTTGTGTTATACCGCCAACAGGAAGACAGACAGACAATACTTCCTTTGTCTTTTAGACGAGGAAAGTAAAAATTGAGCAAAGACTGTTGAAGCGGGTGGCGCATATGGTTAGAATGGACATTGGAGGAACTGTGAAAAAGTATATGGAAAACAGGGACCGACGCAAGGAGAAGGAGAGGCATACGAACCAGGATATAGAACTTGGAGACACAAAAATTGCTAGCAAAACGAAACAAGAACTGGAGAGAGACTGATTGTCTGGCCCGAGATAGGAAACAGTGGACAGATTTTTGTCTCAATATCTCTACACCGTAAAGTAGAAGAGGATGGATTATGTTTATGTTTTTATATTTTGTATATCAATGCATGTAAACACATATATCAATGCATGTAAACACACATATAACATTTGTTGCAGTTTTGTTCACACCTGTTTCGCTGAAGATTTTGCCACAGCCTATTACGCAAAATCAGCCAGTTATAAGACTAAAGCCATTAAACTTTGAATGATTAAGAACAGGAAAACAGCTCTATTCAGTTAAGACATGACCACAGATGACGCACCTTTAAAAAAAGTTACCTTGAAAATCGTAGGACACTCATTAATGACCAATATAAAATTTAGTTCACGAGTACTAACCAAGACAACAACAAAATTTCTTGGAAATTTTTTTTAGGTAGACCAACCTAACTGTGATGGTTTGTGTCGTTACGATTTTCTTACCGAATCTGCATTCGAGCATTCATTTATATCCGGAAATTATTTTTCGTTCATTTCAACAAGGTCCTAATTGCCGTCGCCTCCCGCTCGGGCAAATTAATACGACGTTGTTGGAACGCACTCAAAATTTTTTTCGGAAAGAATTAATGCTCTTATAAGATTATATGTGACAATTTCAAGACCCGTGAAATAGTTTTATGAAGAAACTTGCCTAAAAAGGCGAATTATTTGTCTAAAATATGTTACTTTATGTACCATCGAACGGAATTAGTCACTTTATACCCTATCTTTGAGAGTGTAATGTGTTATTTTACGGCCCGCTTAGAGTTTTGTATATCAATTTGACAAGCAATGACATGGTAGATTGCCAAAATTTATAAAAATGATAAAACTAGCTTTAATTGTGAATATTCTACCCCTTGGGCAATAAGTTTCACGCCGCGGATTAGAAACGCCTTCTTACGCATTTGGTAGGTAAATCACTGTTATTGCTGATAATAACCCAATTACCAAAGAAATGAAAACGAAAAATATCTAATATATGTTAATCTTGTAGCATTTAGAACGATAATTTTCCTTCATGGAGTGATTGTACATTTTAAAATTAATATTCAAAATTTCCAAAACCGTTTTAAAATTGCTATAGTGGATTTACACTAATTGCATTTTGTACTTCGTCCACTAGTATTTTTGGCCCTATTTCACAATTTGTCTGGAAAGCGTTTGATCTGTTGTCATAAAATAGCTGTTCTATATAGTTTTTCCACGAGTTTTTGATTTTATCCTTATTGACAATTTTTTTTCCTCCACTAATTTATCCACGGTCTTCTTTTTATTGTTTTTTCCAGTCATCGCACTTATTTTCTTATATATGTTGAAATTGTCATGCCGTAATTGTAAAGTTTCTATTTCCGTATATTTTTCGTTTATTTCTTTTTCTTTAGCTCCTCTTATTTTTTTTTCTGATTTTCTTATTGATGGTTTTGTATACCTCAGGACGGTTTTTCACGAGTCGTCTTTCTTCCAACATTTCGAGAATTTCGTTTGTCATCCACGTCTTTTTCTTTTTGATATTTGGTTTCAGGATAGAAGGCTAAGCATCGGTTTCTGACAACACACAAAGTTTCTAAAGCTCCTAGATGAAGAAAATATAGAATGGCTGACATCTTTGTTCAATCGTGTGTACGACAATGGAATCATTCCAGAAGAATGGCTTAAATCGGAATTTATTCTATTACCCAAAAAGTCAGGAGCTAAAAAGTGTAACAGATATAGAACAATAAGCCTCATGAGCCATCTCTTAAAAATAGTCCTCAAGATAATTCACAAAAGAATATATAAACTCTGTGAAGAACAACTATCACCCACACAATTTGGGTTCAGAAATGCCGTGGGAACACGTGAAGCATTATTCAACCTCCAAGTACTGTTTCCACGATGCGGGGACGTGAACTTTGATGTCTATGTCTGTTTTATAGACTACCTCAAGACCTTTGAAAGAGTCCAACATCAGAAGATGATAAATATTTTAAGAAACATTGGAATAGATTACAAAGATCTAAGAATCATAATAAACTTATATTGGAATCAATCAGCATCAATGAAACTGGAAGGAGAGAACATAGAAGATATAAATATCCTAAGAGGCGTAAGATAAGGCTGCATACTATCTCCATTGCTATTCAATGTCTATTCAGAATACATTTTTAGAGAAGCCTTAAAAAATACAAAAATAGGAATTCTGAGTACCATCTTTTACAGCCACGATTTGACGATTGACTCAAAGATGAGATTTCTGAGATGCTACCTGTTGCCTATTCTTCTCTATGGAGTAGAGTCATGGACATTGACGAACACAACAGAAAAAAGCGTGGAAGCATTTGAAATGTGCCTCTACCGTAGAATATTAAAAGTGCCATGGAAAGATCGGGTCACGAACGACGATATTCTACACAAAATGGAAAAAAGAAAAGAAATCGTGAATACAATAAAGACAAGAAAACTCCAGTACCTCGGACACATCATGAGAAAGGAAAACAGGTTCCAACTACTACAGGTTATACTCCAGAAAAAGTACAAAGTAAAAGATGTCCCGGAAGAAGAAAAATATCGTGGCTTAAGAAATTAAGAACATGGTTTTCTATGACTACAGCACAGTTATTCAAAGCAGCGGTCAACAAAATCATCATAGCCAAAATGGTTGTCAACATCCGGAACGGATAGGAACTACAAGAGAGAGAGAGAGAGAGAGAGGATTCACGTAACGTAATCTTAGTACGAACATATAGAATTATAAGCATCTTATTTTGAAAACTTGGAATACTTTAGTTAGTATTTAAAAATGTGCATATTTTTAAATAAGGAAAACTTTCAGTTTATTGATTTCGTGTTGAAGAAAACTACTGTTCTAATTAATTTTATTAATTCTGGTTAACCAATGCACGTTTATAAATTATGCTAGCAGATGTTTTCTCTGGATCTACAACAGTGAAATCATAAATTTGAAGTATGTGCTGCCATGCAGCGGTTCTGAGCCGCCGAGTTTCAGAACAAAATTATCCATTGGAGTTAAGCACCCCTAACTTTACTTACTATCATGCTGCCAACCAATACATATATAAAACTGTATAATTGCTACTAACTATTTAATATGCCAGAAGCCATGATTTGTAACGTCTAGAACCTGATACACTGTTGCGGTTTACACCAGACAGCTTCGATTATGCATATTAAAGTCTGCAGTGCACGATAAACAAACTAATTGCGCATGGTATGTAAAGTAGGTTTCCCTTAAGTGAGCGAGTGCTGGAACAGCTTTTTATGTCAAAGATCATGCAGATATCGGAGGGACATTGCGCAACGAGGTGTGGGGCGACCTGGTACCCAGGAGGACCGGACTTCTCCATCGTGACCATGTTAATGCTCTCAGATTACAACTCTCGCTGCTTTTAGCACCGGTCACTCCCTGCAATCTTTGGCAATATTTTCGCTCTGCAACAGTTTCCAACCCGGATCTACGAGTAGGCCGCAATTTATGAGGGCAGCATGCTACTGTCAACTACAGTTTTGCGTAGATCGCGCTTTCCGACACTGTTACTCACTTAATTGGCATTTCCTTTTTCGTGTTTACTTCAAACCTTGAAAACGTTGGGCTGCAAAGGTGTTCGAATCCGTTCGAGCCCAGTTTTTCAATAACTGGAATTCAATGAAAAGCCGCTTGTTACTCAAATGGGTTGATCCTTGATCCATGGTGCGAGAAAAATCAACCCTGGTTGTATGGGGAACGCCCCACTCGCAGTATCTTATGATCTACTTCTCCATTTATAGATATTTTTTATAATATTATTATTAAAGAACTGTAATTACAAAAATACAACACGTCGATACAGATTTATTATTAAACAAATCAATAAAATCTTAAATCAGATTCACGTATAAGCTCAAGAAGCTAACTTATTAATGAATTGTTTTTATTTTTTCCTGGTGTGAATATTCAGTATATTCACACAATTCAGGACTTTTCTACATCCAGTATGATGGGATGACTGCCGCATCGATGGCCCTTATTTAAACCTAATGAGCGAAGTAAATGACAATGCGATGTCTCTAATAACAGTTAATAATAATCTATTGAAACAAGGTGATACTTGACCCCCAAAACTTTTACTTCAGCACAAACTGCCGAAGTATTTATTACTTTCTGGCTCGAGCATTTAATAATTTTTAATTTTTGCCGCAACTGCTCCAAACTAAAATTGTATAAGATCTCAAGAGACTGCATAATGGTTGTTAAGACAGCAAACGCTTTGGCGCTAAAGGAATGTCGGAAAACTAAGTTTAGCAAAGGTGTTCCGCTGATTGGATGTAAACATTGTATCTCGAGAACGACATAACCTATCAAGATGGTTTCCGCGCCAGTTATTGTAAAATATTAATGTGTCACGTACTATGTAATGTCTTTATTCTTACTTCGTCGTTCTTTTTATGTCGGCTTTAAAATTTTTTCGGGGTACGAGACTCATCTAAGTGATGTGTTTTATCGGACTTTTTCCACTGTCTAGGGTGTATATCACACAACGTTTCGAGAGTTTTGATCTACTCCCATCTTCAGGTGTTCCTGGTTAGTCCTGAGAAAGACCGATATTGTACGATTTTATTCGTAAACTCTTGTCTCCCTCGGGGTTTGAACCCGGGACCGCTGATCGCAGTGATTACTGGTCTGTCACTCTTACCACTAGGCCACCAGGACTAACCAGAAACACCTGAAGACGGGAGTAGATCAAAACTCCCGAAACGTTGTGTGATTTACACCCTAGACAGTGGAAAAAGTCCGATAAAACACATAATATCCCACTGCCAAAAAATTACATTCAGAGAACAACTTATCTAAATGATATCCCATTAATATATATTGAAACAGGAATCTGGCTCCCTCGCCTGTATTGTATATTTTCATATTTATAGATATAGACTGTTATTAACTGCATGCATTTTTATTGCTGATTGGGCTTAAATATTGTAAGCTGAGATAATAAAATGCGCGCAGATCAGAAGATATGGATCCATCGCTTAAATTTAAGTGTGTTTAGCGCCCCATTGCGATCGCTGGGAACTTAAGTTTAGTTGCTTGCGGGTATTCCCCAGAGCCACCTGTTTTCAAGCGGCTTATAAAGAATTGTGTTTGCGGCGAAATAAATAGCAGCGGATTAAGAAAGCCCTGCTGTGTTAACTTTGGGTTCAGCAAACAGCGTTTGCGTGTCCAGCAGACGCCAACAGCTACGTACTTTCGAGGTGTCTAATGTTGATGCCGCCATCCAGAGGCGCCAAAGATATAAGGCAGAGAATTTCCAATGAGTTATTCAAGGTTTGAGTAATTCAATTCAAGACCAGCCCGATTTTGGGCATGCTACAGTTTTTAGCCGTATTGTCATGTTACTTAATACCTACAGGAAGTGATTGTGGCTTCAGCGATAAGCGGTCTTTGTTACTGTCAAAAAGCATCGGTAAGAGATGAAGGACAAGTAATAGAAGAAGTAGACATCCGTAGCGGAATGAGACAGAGCTGTGTCTTGTCTTCATTTTTATTCAATATCTTTTTCGAAGAAATAAATAATAAAGCACTAGACGATATAACAAACGGAATAAACATCAATGAAATTTTGATTAAAACTTTGAGATATGCCGATGATACCTTTCTTCTAGCCGATTCCCTAGAGGACTTACAACAACTTCTAGATCGAGTCATAGATGTGGGAGTACACGAATAAAACCAAATATATGGTAATCACTAGGAATAACATCGTCAACGTGGTCACAAGGCTATATGCAACTAATGTTGCATTGGAAAGTGTGGAAAAACTTGCTTACATTGGATGTCTGGTAAATAATCAATGGGACCGCAGCAGAGAGATAAAGCAAAGAATAGAAACGGCAAGAACAATATTCTAAAAAATGCACGATGTGCTTTCTAGTAATATCTGTTACTTAGTTTTGCTGTACGACGTGAAGGCCAAGACACTCACGGAAGCTACTACCAAGAGAACTTAAGCATTTAAAATGTGGGTGTTCCGACGAATTCTAAAAATCAGCTTGACAGAACATGTGACTAACATCGAAGTCTTACAAAGAACGGAAGTGGATAGAGAACTGATGAAGACCATTAAAGTACTGGAACTTACATATCTAGGGCACATCATGCATAATGAAAAATATGCCATACTCCAACTAATCATTCAAGGTAAAATAAGCAGCAAAAAGAGACAGGGTAAAAGAAGAATATTTTGGCTAAAGAACCTAAGCCAGTGGTATGGTAAAACGTACAATAAACTCTTCCGAGCGGCTGTTAACAAAGTCTCGATTTCTATGATGTTAGCCAATGTTCGCTGAGCGGATAAGGCACGCAGAAGAAGAAGATGTTAATATAATTTTAATCTGTAAAGTTTTATAAATCTGTGAGACAAGTTGCTTTTTAAAAAGATTAATACCAGAATATTATTTTTAGTTATTTCAATGAATTCTGTATTAAAATGTATAAAAAATCTTCTTTGCCGACTAATGGCCGCTTGACATTGCACAAAAGTGTTGTTTAATTGAATAAAATTATATAGAGCGCTTCTTTTGTCAATAGTTTGGAGGTTCTCATAAAATAAGTGTTATGCTAAGATATTTGATTGTTTGAAGGTGAACAATTTTGAAATTGGAATTATTATGTTGACTATTTCGGGAATATTTTGAATCCTAAGATGTAATACAACCTTAAAAAGTTATTGACTAGACTTTGTATACGCAGCAGAAAACTTGCTATTCTGCTGATGAGGTGCGACGTATGTTTGTGAAGGTGGTATGTGATTATGCGAACCAGTAGTTAATTATATTGTGCTGGATGATTGCAAGATAATGTAGGGGTTGGATCCTATGTCATTCGTCTAGTGGTCCCGCGAAAGCATTATGTTCCGCAGAGATATTGTGAGCCCGCGGGAGCATGTTGTTCCGCAGTGAGTAGCAGCCGACCAATATTTATAGTAACTACTGTATTATCTTAGACGAGTCGTTTAGAGGAACCGAGCACTTACTGACTTTGTACGGGTTGTAGCAATAGTTAGCATATCGGGTTAACATTGAGCAGTACTTTAGCGAAAAGGCCGAGAGCTGACCCAACCAGTGAAAGTAGTGATGCTAGGGGGTTGATGTTGGCTGATGCAAGGCCGAGTATGATAACGTCGCTGCCGGAAGTATGGAGAAGCTAGGGAGGCGGTCACCTCCGATGAGTACAAATATATTATCGATGAGATTTACAGATCAGTAAATTTATGTTCTTTTTAACCGTCTCTGCCACTGGCGCAACGAAGGCTCACACTTACCGTATGTGCACCCGCCGCCACCTTACGGTCATGGGTGACTTGCATACACCACTTTGGCACACTGCAAAATCATCAAAATTTGAATTTTAAGGTAACAACATAGGCCAATGTTTCATCGAATTAGGTTACATACTACAACATTTACAATCAAAAAAACTTCACTTCACTAAAAAAAATTTTTTTAGATTAGTCTACTTTGTTTATGTTTCTATTGTGCAGTAAAGATGCTCCATTCCGAACTTGCATATGATTACAAAAACTGCCTCGAAAGGTAGTCGAACGGCATGAAAGGGATGCTAAAATAACTAAATGCAGCACACAAAGTCAAGATCACCCCCATGGTAACAAACACTATTGGAAATCATTTCAACCAATGACATTAAGGAAAAGACCGTCTCAGACTACTTTGTTGAAATCCAGCATTAACTCAGCAATAATCTCACGAAAATTGAGTACAATTAATCACCAGCTTTGTCCTTATCCACCAGCGATCATGTTTTGTATAATGTGTTAATTTAATTCTGCTACCAACCAACTTAAGGTACCCCAAAGTTCTGTAGCAAGTTAGGAAAACTCTTGATTTGTACAGATTGCTGGGTGTATACACTTTGCACTTTTCATGTACTGGCCCTTTTCATTACAGATATTTATGATACTCTTAACATTTAAGCTCACTTTATGTAATGTAAGTTCTTTTAGCATATATCTATTCTTATTTAATTTTTTTTAAATAAAAATGTGAAATTTCTAACGTTGTCAAGGTAGTTTTCTAATGCGTACATTACATATATAGGTAAAGATGCAAGTATATTTATTTATTGTACTACTTATAACTTGTATATTCCCTCAGAATTTGTTGTCTTTGGCCTTGATAGGAAAATTGGCGCAATAAAGATCTTCTAAATTATTTAGACTTCTTTAAATCAGTAGTTAGTATATTAGTTGCTAAAATTGCCCTGGTAATAACGCGAGGATGGATAAACAAAAGAATTATTTAGCAGTGACGTAATTACCGTTGCAGCCGTATAACGAGTGGGCACAAGGAAAGCGAATGTGGTCATTCTGGACAAGGGATTGGCAATAACCGATTACGCTTACGCAATTGAACCAAATTCAAGCGACGCTGTTCTCAAGGAATCCGTGGAAAGTCCAAGATCTCATACCGGTGGATTGATATTACGCTGACAGCCATCAACGTCACCTTTGGGGATCATATGATATCGAATCGGTTTAGCCCAACCCACTAGATGCGTTTTTAATAAACTATCAATTCTTGGTTTAGGGATAAATTATGAGAGAAAGTTGCGTTATGAAAGGTTTTTGAGCTAAATGCCAAAAAAAGTGTTAAATAAATGAAACTCGCAGCCTCTGGCTGTGGGATGCGCACGCGAAGGACGCTTCCATTCGAATTTGGATTCGAATTAATAAAGTAGCCGATAGGATTCGGCATAAGCCACGTTGAGTTATCTATTTATCATCTTTAACGTTGCGTACGGCAGGCCACTTTAATAGAAGCGTTGCTCAATCGTATTGAAGCATAAGTTCAAGATCATGCATAGCAATTAGATTTTATGTAAAATGTCGCAGCGCTGCTCCAGTCATTGTGAGAGGTGGTTCTATTATGGATCTGGTACAGATGATCAAGTCCTAAAGCGCTTTTGTTATGCTTGTCAAGCAATGCATTGATTAGTGTTACTACAGGTGCCTACAAGGACGATTATTACGAGATAGAATTTGAACTTTATTGTTATTGCCTTGCGAGAACAATATAAACATTTACGAAAGCTTTCGGATTGATTAACATACACACCATGACAAATTCGTAGTTCTATTGGTAACCCACATTCTTTCAGTACACCTGAAATTTCAGAACTTGACATAGAGGCAATGTTCAAACAAATCGCTGTTTATAGCTTATACGCATTTTAATATTAAAATTACATTTAAATTAACACTTTTAGTTATTATTTTATTTTGTTTTACCAGGCCATTAGTGAGTGTTTTAGAAATTTAATTTTTTGTAAATGAAAAAAAAAACAAAAAAAGTTGAAAGATTGTAATTAGAATGATCGTGGAAGAAATTGATTTTTAGTGTCGGTACTAATTACGCAATAATACGAGTAGATATATGATCCCTTCAACTCCAATATCATCTTCTTAAAACAACCCGTTTTGCAGTATATCGTCATGTAATTTATTAAGAGAATGGAGAAGAATTCTTTTCCTTCTTCTTCTTCCACTACCTTATTCATTTCGATTATTGGCTATTATCATAGCCTCGTAGCACAGTTAGGAAAGCGCTAGTCCTCGGTTCGAATTCCGCACAGGTCGGAATTTTTCCTAAGCCTTGGCGAGTGTAATCTGGCTCGGTAAGACCATTCACAGTTGGGCACCAAATTAACTGTACTCAAACCATAGACCTAAGAGATAAAGTAACAAGGTCAAAACCTCACCAAGACACACATCTCACACAATGGTTGCTGCGCAAGTACAAAAGGCGCGCTTCAACTTTGTAACCCGCATCCGAGGCAAGTTGAGCATTGTACCGCCATGCGCAAGCATATAAAGCATCTCTATACCGCAAGGTAAAATGAGGTTACCGACAATACATACAACATCATGGCTATACGGACGTTGTTAGCGATACGAAATAGTTCTGTAGCAGTAACGCCAAACCACTTTCCAGGATCACAAACCTCTCCTATCGTGCTCTGTCTTTTCTTCCATTTTTTCTTGTATGAAAACTTGTAGGAGGCGGTATTTGTGCTTCAAGTATTTGAGCTATTCTGCCTAATGACATTAAGCTGCTCCCGTTAGCAACTTAATGTTCGAAGGAAACCTCCTACTTGTTGTCGTGATCTACCAGCGAGAGCGTAAATACACCATGATAGATCCACATCTCAAAGGCTTGCTCTCCTCTCCGAGTCTTAGGACATGTTCTAAGCTTCAAAGATGTCTAATAGAGTAAAGAAAACATAGTACCTTACTACTTTTCTTTTCAGATCCAGGTCGAGGTCTCTACAGCTTGTGTACGCATTTTAATTAGGGTGGTTTTGGCTTTTTTAATATAGCACTTAATTCCTTCAGAGAGATTCCAGCTTTCGTTATACCGAGGTATATAAAACTGGTCACTTTCCGGATCGGTTGGTCATTTGGGAAGTGCCTAGAACAGCTGAAGAATGCCACGATCTGATACGGCAGACCTGTAACCAAGTATTGCCAAAAAGAGTAAGTAGTACGTATAATAGAAATCCATTGTATTGGCGGACTCAAAAAATAGTAGAAGCAAAAAGGAAAAAAAATATACAAAAAAAAACAACTCACGAGTAGTCAAGAAGGAAAACGGAATTACAAAGAGATTATGCAGAACAGAGAAAGAAATTGAAACTAATAATGCCGATGGAACATGTAATGTGGTTTTTTCCCGTGCCTATACTCTACTGTACTATGAATTTATATTGTCCTGTGTATGATAGTTCATTCGTAGAAGCACAAGACCCGTTCTTTTCTCAGTGCAGCTAAGGGAATTTGCCAATATTGCTCTTGCAGGCCTGCTCGTGATCATCTATAATGCTGTAATTATACATGCCGGAAATGAAAATCAACCAGTTTACATGAGAAGATATATACTCTGCAAAAGAAACATACATGCATGGAAATACATAAAAATAATACACAATGTTAGTATATAACTGTTATATGCGCTTAATCTACAGACAATGTTTAAATTCCGCACTCGAATTCACTGAATACGACCCTGACTCTATTAGCTTGAAATCAGCTGAAGCGATATATCAACAAAATGATGCAGCATTTGTCTTGGCTCTGCTAATTCTGCGGGTAAGCGCACGTGGCCTTTGGGCGGGTCCTGGCTCGTTGCAGCTATTGCACAATGCTTTACAATATCAGTTAATTCCTTATTACGGCTTTAGGTTTCTTCAGTCTTTCTGGGCCGTAGATTCACTTGTAAAATGTAATTCTAGTAACTAAAATTTTCTTTATTTTGTAGCAATATGGTCAAGAGATCAGCTCCGTGTGTTGGCAAAATTAACTGGCTTCCTTGAAGCTCGAATGGTAGCCGGAATATCAGCTTTTGGCTATTAACGGCTGTGTCTCGGATATGCTTTCCCAAGCTGGCACTTATAATATTTCGCGAAGCGTTCCTTTGGTTTCGGGAGACACGCTCAGCTCGCTTGTTGGTAAGCGATTCCCCCGCACCTCTAAGCCCGCGTACAACTTGCTTTGTTCTATTAATAACCGCACTCACCGGCTAAATCAGCTGGTTTGCGCGCACAAACTCACGCACGACACTCATAAGATTTAAATGCATAATACGTTTTAATCTAATTACTAAAATGTAAGAAATACAGTTTAGTTTTATTCCTAGTAGAATAATGGTTAAATACCAAGATGATCATTAAATGTCAAGGGTGACATGGCAACGATATCGACAAGAACGTTTAAGGGCAGGACTATAAAAGTGCTTGTAAGAAACTAAATATCCTTAACGGTTGGTTCTTCCTTGTTATGCCCTGGCAGTTGATTTAAACTTGCCGTTTCGCTGCTCATGCTGCCAGCTTCTTCAAAAGATTTTTTAAAACAGTCTTTAGAAGACTTGCTCTTGTAAAATAAATTTATATTAGTGCTCGCTGCCAGCACACGCCTGCTTTTTGTTGCTAGAAAGCACTCTGGTCTCACGTGGAATGGTAAAATGGGCAGGAAATATGGCAACATTAACACTAATAGTTATAATTCAGTCGATAAGACACCCATAAGTTTGATTCGTCAAATGTATCTAACTTATTGCATTATTCACTTGCCTCACTTACATGATAGCAAAAAAAAATACTTCCGTAAAACGTTTTATGGCTAACACTTTTATTGTTTTTATTAATTTATTGACTTCAGGAACTGGTTTTTATATTATTTTATTATGCAGTAAGGTATGCAAACTTGAAAATACTAAAATAGTTTGTGAGAATAATGTTTCAAGTCTTGTGCTCAATAGTTTTTAATGTAATATTTTCATAAATCAGTTTAGGCTGCTTGCGAAATTCTAAGAATAATTTTGCCTTATTTCCTTTCAACAAATTAATTTTAACATATGTTTATAATGAATAACTTCCACTTATTGTCATTGACCTCAAAATTCCCCTCAAAATTTTTACAGCAGCTTACGAAACATCCTTTATTGAAATAAAAGCAATTTTAATTATCGTTTATTGTGCAAAACACACAGATAAGAACAAGCCATGTTTTTCCACAAAAAATTTTTCCACTGCAGGATGTGAATATTGCAGTTCTCAGGTTTCGGTTTCAAAACTCCATGAACTGGACCACAATACATGCATAGAAATATGCGAAAAGACTGTTTTCCCACATGTAATTCCACTTGTAGACTGGATAGCTATCGCTATCAAGGGAGTTGACCCACATAAATACTTTATTCTTTAGAATCGAAGGAGTTCAAGGCATTGTCAATTTGCACAGAGAAACTGGAGCAATAGCAAATGGATATTGTTCGAACAATACTGCAACAGCACCTGCAAAAAATACGTGCTTATATGGAAGCTATTCAAAATGGATTGATTGAATATAGTGCTCCCGGTTTTGATTAATAATTAAGCAGCAAACTAGACGTGGGCTGTTATGTATTTTCAAACAAAACAAAAAGTCACTTTTTCTTAACGCGTGCTCCTCAACACACATGGTTTGAAAATTATGTAATCACTTCGAATCCTCCTTATGTATTAAGTTAAAATCGATAATTGTAGGTTTTACATGTTCAAACATACTAGTAACATTATAAAAATTTATTAAAAGCGAAATAACTTTGATGAGTGAAAACACATTTCGCAATTGACCGTGACCAGTAAGCCATTATAATTTTTACTGAAGTCTATAATTATTCAGAAGCCTACGCGAGAATCGCTATACGAAGTTGAACATAAACTTTAACAAAGAAACGGTTCTTCCACGGCCATATCAGAGTTTAAACTTGAACTGTAAAGCGCTGGTACAATTTTTCACACTTTCCCAAGGGCCTTGTAAGTTTCGAGAGTATCTCACGACAATCTGTAAGGCCTATAGTATTTATTTTTAATTAATACACAGAAAACTGACAGTAACATCGAAGAGCTATTAATCTTAACCTAAACAAGAAAATCGTTAGTGGAAGTGTTACTAGCTTGGAATTAGATTTGTTGATGTAAACTTTTGCTCAAGTCATCTTACATTTCTTCGTGATAAATTAAAAACATCCTTGTGAATGTACATCAAGGCTGGACAGCTTAACCTTGTTTCGCCAGCTTTCGTGAATTATGTTTTATATCCATTAATGCAGAAACTGGCCTCCTCTACACAACAAATGCTGAGTAAATTTACTGTTGCCTATAAAAGCTTCCCAATTCCAAATCTAATAGTCGGTTGTATCCTATTATATAAAAACTTAATTTAATTAACATGTATTGAGGAACAGGAATTGCGAATTTAATAATTTTTATGGTGGCTGACGCATATTACACTTTGAAAACCATATGTAACCATTAAGTAATAATAATTTCCAGTCGATGCACCCACGAACTTCTTACTCTATGGGTTATACACATTAACTAGCTTTTTAAGTCATAGCTAGAACTAAATGCAATAAACAATAGAGAAAGGTAGCAAAAAAGGAGAAAATGTGTTCTAATTCATCCGTGACATTTAGTTCTTTTGTTCAAATATAGGATTAGCAGTAATATAGTTCGGCAAGGTTATCCTTAAGAGGATTTAGACTTTAACATTTCACATTTGAATGTGATCTATCTCCAGGATTCGTACAAGTTTCTCTATGCATATTTGATTGAATCATAGAGATTCATCGAAAAATTATTTCTTAAGGAATTGTAACTTCAATTTATACACGCTTACTCATGCACTTATTTATCATGTGTTATGGGTTATGATCATGTAAAACTAACATACTTGATGTCATACAACTTTCCGCGACTTGCTATAGTAACTTTCTAACTGTTTGATACATTAAGGATTTATCATTTCTGAACTGGATACGTTAGTATTTCTTACACAGTTCTCAATTAGAAAGTTTATATACGTAATGACAAGAGGTAATTTAGAAGATTGTTTTGGCTAATTCTGTATCTTCTGCTTTTCTAGAACTATTACGACAGCAGAACTAATAAGACTTAAAGACTCAATAGAAATTATACGTGTTTATAAACAAAAATTGCATAGAATGTGGCCTTCGTCAAATAAATATAATACTGAACCAGTCTAAATTATGTATCAGTGTTTACTGCACTGTACACTTCTGGTCTGTAGTGCTTCTACTTAGATCTTGATAAAGTGCAGCAGAAAGAGAAAACTATACTTAAGATTAATTAAATATAATACATAGGTCTTTTTATGCATTTTTTACAAATCATTGTGTGCGTCATTGGTTAAACTTAAACTGTTTATCCTTAGACTCTTTTCTGCAATTAATTTAATTAATTACTATTATTTTAGCATTATTACTGTGGTTGTAAGCAACTTATTTTTCCGTAGTTTGTTACCTCAATTAATCCGTTGGCCAAAACCTTCAGAAAACTACTTAATATACACTCGGGTGCAATTGCCGGCCGCTAGCCGAGACGAAGATGGCGTGGCACTTCTTTAAAATAATTAATTGTAGAAACAACAGAGAGAGATTCCCAGAGCGCCAACGAATTTTTATTAATTCACGACAAGTGCACCCAGGTGTTCAAAACAAATTCGTAAACTCAATTAGTACATACAAAAAAAATCCTCGAAAGAGAGGCTTCAAATAACACAGATAGCCGTAACGAAATCAAACTCACATAGCTGGCGTCACAGTATAATCATCTATTCTGATTCGCAGGTTGAAATAATTTATTTCTGCTGGTATCACAGTATAATAAGAAATTTTGATTCGCAGGGTGACTTAAATTAACAACTATAACTATAGGCCAAGTTACGAGGTACCTCAAACAAATACAAAGTCTAATACATACTTACAAGTACACAATACGATACAATATGATCGCGCACATTAAAATCAGGCAATGGTTTGCAAGACGATAGTGTCTACTCCGTGGATTAGGAAGAAACGTTTTGAGTGTTTCCTGATACAAAGCTCGCGGAGCGAACTGTATACTCCCAAGGTGACGTCGGTGATCCAAACGTCAAAATGACTGAACGGAGCTTGAAGCGACAGAGCAGTGGTCGCCAGTAGATGTTTAAAACAAATGGGAAACTTTAACCTGAAGGTAAGTTTCTGAATCAGGTCCCTTCCTGCTCCCTAAGAAGTGTACGCCACAGAGGTGAAGCGAACCACGACATGGGAAAGCACGGGTCAAGATCAACCTCTAAGTGACATTCCGCATTCAAATCTTGAGGAAAATTTCATTTCTTTGGTTCATTGAAACAATCACTAAAGGGGCAGCGATTTATTTCGGAAGCTGAAATGCAAACGGCCATTAGAGAATAACTTACTCATACCTTAATGTTAATAACGATTATGCTACACCTTCTAAACGTGTTTCTATTGAATAATTCTCGTATTTCAGCCATAACTTCGTGTTTTATCGGGGTACGTTCATTTTATGTGTGACAAAGTGTATACGGTTCCATTTACGGTAATATCCTGGATTTCTTTTGACCTGATAACGTTTTGTAAATTTAAATTTTGTAGCGGTGAATTGATAGAAGAGTACAATTTAGTTAATACTTCTGAATGATGTCGGCAAGTTTATTTTCTTCTTTCATTTTATTTTTGCTATTTAGTTGATGTATTTTCGTTTTCCCGTCTCTATTTAATACTCACATGTTTTTATTGTTTTTAATCACTGTTCGAATTCCTTCTGTGCTGTACTTCATTATGACTTTCACAATTTTGTTTGTATTTCGAGTGCTTGTTCTTTTTCTTTATGGATATTTCTGTCGTTTTTATTTGTTTCTTCTATCTTATTTATTTACATTTCTATGAGATGGTAGAGAGAGTAGTATCTTTTCCAACTTTACCAATGTTTTCTTGCAGCTTTAGTAGTAGGAAAGTGGTTGGGTTTTATAATTTTTCGTTTTGCTTTGTTGTTTATTTCTATTCTTATACGTGGCTATGGATAGCTTAGCTGTTGTATAATGGTTTTTAGTTTTAGATGTTATAAGCGAATTGGCAGCCTTTGAGATGTGGAACTTGACATTAAATGTTCTACCCACCTGGTATTCATTTCCGTTTGTTTTAAGCTGCACCATGTTTGAAAATTAAGGTTTAGCTATAATCTTCCACGTTGGCTAGGCGGTTTGAAAGATGATTTGAGGAAGGCTATGGGTTTAGGTGGGTATGTGTGATGGGACATGGTAGAAGAGGGCATGATTTCTTCTTGTAAAAGGTAGAGGATAAAATTAAGAGCTTGCGTGGGCAGAGTTGTTAGGTTCCTGAAGTAGGTCTATCCTCACTTGGCAAAGGTGAGGAGTATCTACCTGCTACCGCATTACTACTCCCCGCTAACAGTATTGATAAACATCCGACTCGATTTTTAACTGTCTAAGCATCGCAATTATTTATTCCCGCCTCCTTTGCGAATACTGTGTATACCAAGCCATGGCGCATATGGCTCATTTATATATTTAATATAATATGATAACGGCCATACCACATTGAAAGCACCATTCAACCGAACCATTCAACCGATTCTGAAGACTACATGTCCTTTAAGGAACGGTCGCCCAAAGTAGAGCATAGCAAATACCGCTCCATGCCAACGGTGTGCCGAAGTATCGATAAATCTCGTCTTGCTTTCTTTTTACTGATTTCAACATATTCTTCAACATTTCATTTACCGTTTTTCCGTAGTTGTTTTCTTCTTTCTGTTAATTTGCTTCTGTTTTTTACATTTGCTTATTTATTGCCTTCTTTTGCTCTAATTTTGCTGCTGATTCACTGAGTAGGTACATTGGTTACAGCTTCGGTTATTCCATTCATATTCTGATCTACGTATATTCCAACGTTCGACAATTGTTGTTCTACTATAATTTTATACAGCTTCGGTTTTTCTTTGATACCTTTATTATGAATTTGCACTTGAGATGAGAGCGTGTGTGAGTATTCACTCGCGTCACTAACGTTTTACGCTTGCTTTAACCACTCACGTTTATGCTCACGCTCACGTTCACTCACGTTCACGAAGTGACCCTCCACCACCGCAGCTTTTATTTGAAAATTCAAATTCAAATAGAACAAAATACCAAAATTTAAAAACCAATAAAGGACACGCAACAGAACTAAATACTCAAAATGAAATATGTTTCACACGTGAAATAATGTACATGATATGTTGCAATCAGAATAGTAGACACAAAAGGCAACAAATGAAAATGAATAGCTTACAACAAGGGTGAAATACTGGTTTCTCACAAAAACATCTCTTTTAACCGTCTTCAAAAACATTAGTTTTAATAACAAAAGCTGTCATTGGAATTGACGTTTTTCTTACTGATACGAGTACAAGAAGGTATATGTTGCTAAGCAACACTTTTAATTCCTATGTTTAAAAGTACTTTTACGTTCGAGGAACTAAACATAAGTGATACTTGTTCGCCTAAAGACGCAGACACGCGATTGGCTGTGGACACAACATTCACAACACAGCACAGGTGCGAAGCTCCGTCGCTACAGGCTGTCACTCAGAAGTACATTAACCTCCCGCTTTAACTCGAGATCTTCCACATGGGTGGGAGCGGGGCACCCTACAGTCTTTTGTTCGTTACTAAATACTTAAAGTGAAATTAACGTGAAACGTAAATCACGTCTTGGAAATGTTCTGATCTATGGTGAAATAATATCTAACTAATCTATGGTTGCTGCTTGTTACAGTTCTGTAATACTGTTATGGATTTCGCCCTGCATACTACGTAGTTGACTTAACTTTTTGTTGCACCATTTGAACTCACGCAGCTTTATTTACGTTAAGCTTTATTTACAGTATTTATATTTCATTTAATCGTAACACACAGGATAATTCTAGAACGTTCGAATAAATATTGGTGGAGACTTAGACTAATTTTTTATGCTGATACACGTGCATAAACTTTTCCTGTTCTTCACTATTAGGGTCAGTCGAATTCGCCACCATAGTTTGAGAAAATCTATTGAAATTACACTGTATACATTTAAAATGTACTTCAAAATGTATATGTATCACTCAGGGTCAGGGATAGTAGCAGCTTCAACAAATTAATTCACATCAATTTTCCTTAGTCATGAAGTCGATAAGCTTCACACGTTGTAGCTATTTTATATTTTGCATTGCTATATTATTTTAAAGACATTTTCTAATACCTATCCTATATCCCTGGATCGTCAAGTCAATAAAACTCTTCAACAGATATTTCATTTAATAGCTTGCTAACTTTTAGCAATTTCATGACTTAAGCTATTAAAATCCAGCAGTCACTAGCATGACAAATGTATTAGTCAATTACAAAAGCACAGTTAGATAGAGGAAAACCAGAAATTTAGTTATTAATTGACCTCAAAGGTTATTTAACTAAAAAATTCTTCAAAACCTTTTCTACGTTGTATTATATCTCAGTCAAAACATTTTAAAAAATCCCCAAGTTTCCGTTTCGCTGACACTGAGAAATCTTATGCAATTTTAATTGGAGGAATAAATTTATTCAAGATTTTAATATCTCGTTTAACACTTCACAGCTATGAAATTAGACGCATGTGATAATCCAGGTGATTTATGATTGTGTCGTCATAGTGACATACTTGCATAAGTTTTGTATCTGTCTTTCGGAAGAAATTAACATTTAAAACGGGTAACGTTCAACGACAAAATTCAAAGGGAGGTATTTACACAACAAAGGTTTATTTGTGCGCTATTAAATTTGTTCACATTAAATATAAAAAAAAACAATCTGAAACAAACATAAATAGGGGAATACTAAAAACAGCGCAATTATGCATAATAAATTCATTAGTTATTTTATGAAACTGAATAATGATGTTACTCAAACATGTACTTTGAAGAAAGATTTAATATTTTAAACAAAATTTGAAAATTTATAATTTTCTCGATATTTCGAGCTTTTCGTTTCCGATTTCGTTTAGAAGATTAATTGGACAAAATTATTACTTTTAGTTTTTCCTACTAAATTTTCTTTATCTACATAATGATGCCAACATTTTTGTTCAAGGCATTTTTTGGGAGTAAATAAATAGCCTTTGCACAATACCACTAACAACAATTACTTTTCCTGAATAAATGTGATTCAACTCTACACACTAAAATTACTCAAAAAAAATCAATATCTGGCCTCCGATGTGGAGACTTTTGTCTCTTTAAAAGTAAAAAATATTGTATACTACATTTAGATGAAACAACTTTCTTAAAATTTAGACCAAATGTCAGTAACGTCCTTTGTTGGGCAATGCAGCCTTATTTACTTTGCAGGTGTACTACTATTCACTTGTTAATTAACTTGTTATTAGATGGTGATACGCTATTTATTATCACCTTAATTTACAGAATTACATGAAACATCTCATCCAAGGACAATGCATGACGATATTGCTTTATAGTTTATTTAGTATACATTTTGATAACACAGTAAAAATACATAAAGATGTTTTCAAACTTTAAAAATATATTGTTTCTCATCTCAAAGCTTCCATTGGGGTATTTTTCTTTATTCTTGTACATAAACGTAAGCTACGCCTGATTGCGTTACTTATCCAACGCCATCTAACGGTAGCGGCACAAAATTTACTGTTACAGGATGCTCAGTCTTTCTGTCTCATTTTTTCATAGCCACATAAAGTCAGTGGCACTAACGTTACTCCTCCTTTATAATTCATGTTAAAAAATGCAGAAGCTTTTTCAATTTCCATAAAATCACCTCTGTGGCGGGCTGAAGAGCATAATCTGATTGATCTCAACCACTTTTGTATCAGTACCACAATATATTATTCATAAATAATATAAACAAATGCTATTGAAATGATTTCAAGAATAACGAGATTGGTAAGATTACTTGATATCTATCTTATCAATATATTTATGTATCCGAATTATTACAATATTAATTATTACAGGCTGCTTTTCAGAAGATCTGTGTAATACTTCGATGTATAAAGAGAAATATAAAACTCTCATATGATATATATACATTATTTTATTCAAACGCCAGGCGATTTGAAGTTTTTTAAAATGTTCTTTTGCCTGTTTTATCCCGATATACAATTACATGTGTGCGTAAGTTGGATGACACCAACCTTAATTCGTTTGTGCTGGATATTAAATATTCTTTTGACTGTTACTCTTAGTATTTGTTGTTACTAGCATTACTACATTTAGATTGAGGTATGCAGCGAAGCTTACAAGGTCAGTTTTGATTTATTTGTTTTGAATAACGACATGACGCCCAATTCTTTTATTAATCTACTGTTCAATAGTAAAAGCCCGAAGCATTCCTTAGTCTGATCCTTACACCAAACCATATTTTGCCGAGAGTTAAGAGAGCTAGCCGATGCCTTGTCAACCCCTTCGTCTTAGAGTGGTACACTTACATCAGCTTATAACCAGCATTAAAGTGGTTGGTCAAATACATTACGATATGTTGGATGTTCCAAAATTAGGAAGACACTTTAATATAGAACTTCCTTGTATATAATAAAAAAATATGTCACAAGTTATAACTTGTTTTATTAACGCCTTCATTTATTTAATAATATATCCGAAAACATTCTGCATAAGTAAGCTTTTTAAGTTTAGATATGGTGCATATTTAATTATATTTTTGTAATGGAGATTAATTTTCCACAAAATGCCTAAGAGCGTATATCTTAGTCGCACGTAGGCGATGCTGAAAATTATTTCAGCAGCAGCCTTGATAGCATCCTGTATCCCATGCTTTGCATAATGCTGCTCCGATGCTAATTTTATTACTAACGGTAATGTATATGACTTGTAAATATTGCTTTACTACGTTAAAGATCAGATCAGAGTTTACTGATGCATTAATTTTACGCATGTTATTTATATTAGTGTTAACTAATGATGATGTCTTCAAGGAAACGCAATCAGTTGTCACGTATTAAAATTGCTTGTAAGAAATTGAAATGAATAAAGAGTGTATTAACTAAATGAACGACACTTCTTCTAACAACAGACATTAAAGATTATAGCTAACAATATTCTTCCAGCTTGCGCAGTTTGGTAATCGAAAAAATAACATAAGCTTCGACTAATCAGTGTAACGTATTCATCACATGCCCGGAGCTCGTTACAATTGTTTATTTTTATGAGTAGAACGAACACATGTAAGATATATATTTGCATAACTATTTATATTTAAATTAAGATGTTCTATTTTTCATTATTGCAAAAGTTATTTTATAAATTCCACGTTGGTCTTACTAAGGACCAAGACAAATAGATTTTTTTGAATTGTGTTCTCCACGCGCATTCTGCTATGAAACATGGTAAAAGGTTTTCAAATTTAAAATTTTTGGTATTTTTTAGATTGGCAATTGTTATTTTGTTTTAAATCAGCTTATACAAGTTCAGAGTTACGGTTCCCATTTTTATAATTTTTTTTAAGTTCTGAATTTACTTTCCTTGATGTCAAGCGAATTTTTACTTCTTTTGGTAACGTTTTGTAAAGCGACTTATCCCGAAAAATCTTCGGTGCAGATTTAGGTTTTTGGTTTAGTGAATTGGTGCATCTGTTTAAATAAATAAGGATTTATAGTGGTTGGCAATTAAACACCAGTTGGTAGCCCAGTACCTCAAATATGGGACTTTATTGCTTACTTTCACGTTTTTACGTTTGATCGAATTTATTTTTTGGCCTTTCCTTTACCTGTCGCAAATGTTCAAACGTTGGAGAAGCCAACCGTTGCCGTTTCTCCAGCTATTGGACTGCGATTTCGAACTAGAGAAAACCATACCATCTGGTAGAACGGATCGGTTCTGGGCAACTTTTCCTGTCTTTCGACGTAAGTGAGCAGCAGTAGGGTCTTTTGTTGCAACCTCTGCTGTAACTCATGTGCAGCTTGCTCCTATCGTTACTATAAGACAAGGCTTGTCGAATGATATTCATGATGGGGGTTTCTTGTTTGAGATTTGAAACTTGATTGTAATTTTATAACTAGTAAACAATTATTATTTGTTTACCAGCTTTATATGGTTGTAATTTTGTAACCAGCAAACAACAGTCACTTCTGAATTTATGTTATATTTTCTACTTGTCAAGAGGATATCTCGTTAGTATATGCGTGCTATCTGGCAATGGAGTGTAGTGCATGTTTCTTGAGGTACAGTAGAAAGTATCTGTTTTTGTGATTTTGGGAGACCTCGTTGTATGACAGAATACGGGAGTCATTTTATTTTTTAGTGATAAGTGATGATCATTTTAATTAAGCTCGTTCTACCTTACCAAATGACTCGTGGGCTTTTAATGGAACCTATCCTTTTCTGCTTGTATAATCGCCGTATACTATGTGTCGTTAAAAACCTTTCCAATAATTTATATAATACTAATTTCAATTCTAGGTTCGTCTTGAACTTAATCTCACAGCCATGCAGCATAGGAAAGTAATTCATCAGTATTGTTTATACTGTTAGATAATTAGAAAAAATAAGCAACGGGCATCTACACAAACCTACATAATTCAAAAGAAACAACTATGAAAATAGGGGAGAAAGAAAATAAAACTATGAAGCCCCTAATAATAGTTGCATGTATACAACAAACCTATTTGATAGAGTTGTAAAAATTAAAAATATGTTGCTAAATATGAATAATGGCTAGCTCAAATCAAGTCAACACTAATTTCCAAAAATTCTAAATTTCCTACGTGTCAATTTAAACGAAATCGAACCTTGTTGTGAACATGTATTTGCAACATACGAGTCTGTCCCGAGTTGAACTAAATTTAATAAAGAAAAGTTTTGAAAGTATTAGGATATACCCGTCAAATAGGAGCAGAAATGTCAATTCTTAACGTTCCGAAGCTACTAAAACCATTATTAAAATTGAACCATTTCACTCCAAACTTATATTGCCACAATTGTTAGAGATTTGGTCAAACTCAAAAATACTGTTCCTTAATCCGCGTTGCGTGAAAGAGGCAGATGATAATAATACACAGCAGTGTATATAGATAATCCATGTAGTCATAGCAATAACATGAAAACATTGTTAACTAACCCAAGGAGGAATCACGGGACCTCTTTCAACTGGTCAATTAATTTTCGTATATAATGGCAAACCACAAATTCCCCTCGTTTCGGGTGGGTTTTGCATAATGCATAAATTATTTCAAAGATGTGTAAAAATAATTAAATGACGATGTTACAGCTTTAAAAAACTTTCTACGTGGAAATATGTGACATATACAATTTTTAAACCGTCGTCAGCCGCCAACTGTCAATTTTAAATGCTCTGAATACTCCATTTACTGGGTATTATTATGTATATTTAATTGATTTCTCGGCATATTATGGTCGAGTTGTATTACAAACATTGACTGCAACCTAAAAAAATCTACCACAAATAAAATTGCTTTAAAACGTTTATTACAACCCAAAAACGCTATGCTCATATTATTCTAAGTACTATGTTTTTTTTTAATTTACATTCATACTATACCTTGCCATACTATTACGGTGATCTATTAGACGCTAAACATAATTATAACTATCCACATAAAAGCCGCAGCAAAATACCTTTCGAGCAACTCGGAATTACAGAACGGTTAAATATTAAATACGTTCGCCAACATACATTATCTTGCCTTCTTCTACTTTTCGGTGTTAAGTATTAAATACATTCAGCAATGTCCTTAAAGTAAATAGCTGACAATATTCTTCCTTCTTACGTAATTCGGCTATTAACTTTGACTATTCAGTGTAGTGCATTCATCACATCACCCGTGTCCATAACAACTGTTAGTTTTTATGAATAGAAGGGAATCATGTAAATTCGATATTTGCATAACTATTCATATTTAAATTAAGGCGGCTTCTTCTACTATTTTATAAAAATATTTTTAGGATATTAATTTTGCTAACAGGCAATGCAAATATAATTTTTTAATGCGAGGAATGTGTGCAACATATATGGCGTTACAAAATGTTGTAAGAGACCTTTAAATCGTAAGGTTTAACTAAACTTAAAATAATAATTGTATTCCTATTAAATATTTTTTTAGTTAACAACCATATATCAGTTATCAACGTTTTTACTTTTGAAGCTACTTTATTTCAAAATTGTATTATTCACCTGCATAAGACAAATACCTTTATCAATATTCAAGTTAATATTTTATGAAAAACTCAAAGAAATTTGATCCTGAAACTTTCAGTCGATTCGTCGATTTAACGAATTGTACTTGGTTTTTTAACTATGTTCCCATATCATACTAGGTATACAAAACTTACGTTGTATATATAACTTGAATGTTCATAAACATTATTTGTTAAAGCTTATATCATTGATAATGAACAAACTAGCTTCACGTCATAAAGACATGGCTATATTTAATGCTTATTTAGAAAATTGAATTTGGAGTAAACATATTGAAATGTTGGAGACCTAGTAAACATTTTAAAATAACCCGACATTGCGCAAAACGTGCTTTAATAATTTTTAAACTTTCACTACATGTTTATGAGATCCCACGAATAGGGTCAACACCCTAGATAATAATATCTAGGTATACACTATACAGCTGTTATAGGAACAAGACATACATGCAGCACAATTAAAGTGAGATATATTATTTTTATCTTTTAATACATACAGGTATCCAATGCGGACGAGACAGTTCCTGGTACCAATATATATGTAATCCTGAATTGATGACATTTCTAAGTAAATATCTGGAAGCTATTCTAATAGCAAATTCGCGTCGTGATCACCCTGCGCTCTCAGTGAAATGTAAATTATAGATACATGCTTATGTTTAACACAAACAGAAATATTCAAAATTTAAAGTACATATCGAACATTACTGCATCAATAAGTTCGGCATACACCAATGATTTCAAAATTGTAAGAACCTCAATAAAGTGATTTTTCACATTACATTACTATTCTTAAAGTTGTGACAAAATACTTAAGTAACATACAAAGTGTTAACCTTCAATGTCGATAAAAGCAACTGATGCGGCCTGAATACCTCACAGGTTCTGTTACAGAGTACGCCGACTCATGCAACACGCAAAGCCAAGAAGACCAATAAAATAGAAAGAAACAGTGAAGACCAGAAAAGTAAAAAGTCCTGCCACGATATTATATGTTAGTGTACAAACTCTGAGAGCTTTTACAACCCTTGTATCTGACCTAGATGTATCCTTTCAAAATATTTGTATGTACACTTTTTTGAACGTTCCAAAATTAATTCATACTCACAAAGCACAAATGCTGTGTTGTACAGCATTTAATGAACACGAGTGTACATGAGAGTAACCCCAACTTCGTTGCACGTAGGTTGTTCTAGAAATTAATCCTAGTTTTCTTTGATTTACTCTTTGCTTTTATGTGTTTTAAAGTTAATAGATTATGTAAACACAACGCTTGTCTTTTTCTAATAGTGATTTTTATAGCCACGAACTGGGGTATTTTAGAGTTTCATGTTTACTGAGCTAGCAGGGTAAACACAAAGGACAAATAAATATTCAAAAATTAAGATTTAAGAGACGTTCTGCTCAAATTTAAAGTAACGCATGAGAAGCTAAATTTCATGTACCTACTGTTACAGTGTGTACTACCTATAAACTAATAATTCCGTACCCATTTCAACAGTACCATGAGATAGAGTTGACGGCTCGTTTTTTATGTGGTATCTCTAGGAGGCCTATTCTACAAAAGCAATAAAAATAGTTCTGATTTCTTCGCTCGACAAATTTAGCCATTGGTGTTCTCTTAACAAATGTCGTCCTTATTCACTATGAAAAACGTCATCGTCGTCGCTGTTAATAATGAGTTTCGGACATTATCGCAAGTTTCTCCATTGCAAAAAACGATATATACGTAGTTGAACATCTGAATCTTGTTTTTCTACAAATACAAGATTGAGATAGAAGCTGTAAAGCCATCACCGGGGTAGGCCTACTTTAAGTCTGCTTCCAGTCCCAATCCTCAAGATATTTTCCAATCCCATTCCATTCTCGACCCTTATAATCTGTCCTAAATGCGCGACCGTGCAGAGTTTCTCGTTGGTAGCAGACTAGCAAAATTAAATTTACTGTTCGTTATTGATTTTGCGAAACGTTGGTAGCCCGAAAATTATTTAACTAAAGTTTCGGTTTGGCCATTGCCGCTGTAAAAACTGATAGAGAAACACTCTCCCGCCTCCGCTATCTGGATCTGTGTCCTGCTTCTTAAAATCATCAAAAGTTTATTGATTGAGTTTGTCATTCTTTTAAAAGGTCGTACAGAATTCCATTTTTCCCTAAAACAACAAACTTTCTTCATTTTTAAGTCCTTATGTATACAATACATATGAATTTCTAAAATACAATGTCCTCCCAGGAATTTTACATAAAATGCACCAATATGCATGCAGAATGCGAGTGATATTTCTGTCTATAGTACTGTATAGTGTTTTTATTCGAACAAAGGTCGAGACGGGAGTGGATTTGTAAGAATTCGGCAGTTAGAAATGTGGTCCCACACCACTACCTGAGCTACCAAACCTTATGATAGTGTATAAATGATTGAAAAATAATTAGTAAAAACATAACTTTCAATCTATAATTATCGAAAAATCTGCTGAAAACAGAAATGTATTTCGTCCTGTGCGCTGCTCCAGCTAAGAATCTATCTGAGAAAAAAAATGTTTCAAACAAAAGTTCTTAGAAATAATGCCTTTGATAAGAATTATAATAGGTGTTTTGGTCTTGTATCTAACGGAAACGTAGATATTCCCAAAAAACCAGCTTCAACCGACATTTTTCCAAGATGGAGTCAAGATTCATGTATCAACAAGATCACATATTGTGCATTTAGCTACGACTTTTGTTTAAAACATTTTTTGTAGAAAGTGCAGTTTTTGGAAAAATTCAATTTTTATTTAAAAATCTCAAAGTTTAGGGAGTTAGATATTATGTAATTATCTATGATTGTTGTCAAAGATGAAGTGTTGTTGTTAGTGTACAGTTTGATTCCAACATGACGAATTTCCTCCACAGTACTTTGAAGAAGACCGTTAATACAGTCTGGGAAAATTTTTTAAAAAATCTATCTGTTTTATTACTTCCCTCGTCTGAAAAACTAAGTCTGTCTGTCTGTTTGTCTGTCTGTCTGTCTGTCTGTCTGTCCGTCTGTTTGTCTGTCTGTCTGCCTGTTGGCGGTGTAACTCAAAAATTATTTGTCGGAGATAGATGATATTTTGTATACACATTATATATATATACCTGGCATGAAACCATGAAAATTTTAGACAAATATATACAGGGTGAGCACCTTAAAAAATAAATGTTTGTTTATTTTTGCGTTAATTTTGAAACAGAAGGAACTAATGCTTTTCACATAGGTCAGGCTTGACAGTTGCCGAAAATAGGACAACAGATACAGGATAATGTCACAAGAGAATCAAAACGTTTCAACAATAAGACTTTTCCCTTATTGAAGTGAGTGCGGCGCTCGCCTCTATTCTCTAGTCTCGATGGCGCAGACGACTTATCAATGCAATTACAATCTGCTACGCAGATGCGGTGGAATTCAAATCCCTCCAGTGAGCTACATTTTATTATTTGAATATCTATGTGTTTAATGTATTAGGAACGTGATGATATTTTAAATTCTTTGAACTTTCCCGTTATTATGTCATTCGGTCAATATCAATAATATGTCTACATATTCACCATTAGTGTGCATTTTTTACAAAATTAAATCAAAACGTCAAAAAGATACCTGATAATATCAGGTTGATGTACCAAAGTAACGATGTAACAATAATTGTTATTGTTATTCATAATTTTAAGTCATCATTACCAAATGCATTATCAGAGTACCTTGATGAAGTTTTTGTAATTTTCAAAATTAAAATTATCAGTGGTGCTGTGAGCATTAGTTTTTACTCAAAGTGTTAAGGTAAAACCATTTTTCGCTCCGATTAATTGTTTCCTCAATTTACCAAATTATTTCAGGCCTAACCTGTATATTTTCATTTGCATTGTAATCAGTTTGCATTTCGAATTGTTCAATTCTTCAGTTCCGCTCATTTTGTACCTGTATCAGAATGGTTAAAATTTCCGCTCGCTATCTTTGGTGCGCAGCGTTGGTCTTATCTCTTCTTGCGGCGCGAGGCGCATTTTTCTTCAAGCGACTCGAATTAGCAACACGGTAAGTCCGAGAGACCCAGCTTGTGCTAAATTAAAGTTACGAGCATTTTGTTTCGAGAGCTGACAATAAATCAGGTATGATGGACCTTCTAATTTTGTTATTCCCATATTAATTGACCGCTTTTACTCTTTTATGGCAGTTATTAGTGACAGGCAATTTTTGTCCCAATAAGTATTTTCCGAGCGAATATCTCGCCACATTTTGCCTTGCTTCGGCGGCGGGCGGTGAATTTGAGCCTTTCTCCACGTCTGCCAGCAGCTCAATAATCGGCAGCTCCAAGTGCAAATATCCTGCCTGATTTTGGAAAAATTCACAATCGTATGACAACTCACGGCCGGCGTTATCATCGGGATCTTGCGGGACTAAGGGGTTAGTGTGTTGAATCTAACTTAATTACGACGCCAGTATATGATGCGTTACGTACCATTAACACCGAATACATGGCTGGTATTCAGGATATTAAATTTATTGTAATCACGATATCTCGTCCAATATCCGGGTTTAAATAACTTTTGTATTTAAAACTCCAGAATTTTTTATTGGTGTAGTCTCTTCTTTGTTGTAAAATGCGCACCCACGTTTTATGCTATCGGTGACCTAAAATTAAAGTTTTTTAGTTGACAGCGATGTGCACATCTCTCGATTTAATCGACGATTTTAATTGATTAAAATCCCACAAAAGGGGTTCTTTCGAGTAATGCGTGTGGAAACCTTTCTTAAAGTCTTGCTGCATAATAATGTAAATTTAAAATATTTTACAAACTAGTTATACTATTTTTAATGATCACCGCATCTTAAACGTTTAATAAACCCTATTTAATTGTAGTTTATTTATTCTTATCGGAATCATCTTGATTGCTCGCGCCCTTATTTTTTTGTGTTTTGAAGCTACTTGCAGGGTGTACAGCTGATTAGAATCCACGATCCAAAGGCGCCAAAATGAGCTAGTTCGGCCCACGCGGAAAGTGTTAGAAAAGTTCAGATTTTCCGCATGGTAAGCGTTAAATATCAGTTAATCTGAGTTCTAGCAGCTACCAATTTAACTGCTCTAACTGATTTGACGCAGGTTGGCATTTTTTTGTGACAAAAACTACAGATCTTTCTATGGACAATGTTACCATCCTTCAAAATTCATAAGAATAAAGAAGTGAAGTTTTTAAGTTTACTGCTCTTTTTATCAGTGAACAAATGATTGCGCCATTTTAGTAGTTTTTGAAAAAATCACAAAATTAATTTTCTTGATTAATTCGCAAGAAATCAATTATTTTTTAATTACTGTAATTTGAATCTGGGGAGCATTACAGATAGCAGTATGCAGTGTGGACCAGATAGCTTGCAACATATGATATATTCAGAAGTAATAAGAAAAATAGAAAATGTTGCCGTTTTGGAGAATTACTAATGCTATCATTCTGTCATTCTAAACACATCTTAAATCTTCTACCACATCTTGGCAAATTGGTGTTTCAGCTTTATAATACCCTGCTTCTACAAGTCGTACATTGATCGCCTAAAACTGGCAACGCTCTTGAAATGCATTTCACGGAGGTAAACTTTCAATTTTCCGAACAAAAAAATCTTCCATCACTAACTTCTCCACTTTTGTTGCAATTTCAGAGGTCTGTGCCAGTGCAGGTCTTCCACTCCTTGTATCACCCCCGAGGTTCTCTCTACCACGCTTAAACTCACCTACCCATCGGTAAACCGTTTTAAACTTTTAGCTATTTCAGTGAAATAAGCACGGTCTCTAATCAGGAATTTAATCAATGCCCAATGATCCATTTTCTTCATTTCCTATCACAACTGACTCTACTATGTAGACTATAAAATCTAAAATTGTATCCAAATCGGGACAAAACCTTCTAAACTAACTTGCTACAAGATATGAAATGACCGAATGATCGATAACCAGATATTGTTATTCAGGATGGCTGACAACAAAAATTTTTCTTTTCCCCCGTATATTATGACGATAAAATATTAGTGGATACTTTCAAACATAAACGGAATAAATTATAGCCCTAAAATGTGGACCGTGCACACTATGAGCAAAGATATTGGAGTCGACTCAAATGTAAAGTACTCTTATCTTATAAAGAAGAAAAAATAACAATATGAAGATCAGAAGAGTATACTGTGTTGCTAGTAGAAAACGCGAACCCAGTCTAGCAACTGCAGGCGTTACGGAAAGCCACTTTTTCTACGCGTTGCACACTACTTTGTGGGATTTCAATAACTTTAAAAATTAATCAATTATCTAACGTTGCGCTGCATCTTTACCTGTCTAGTAAAAAAAGTGATGTATTGTAATGGTTTATGGCTCAAAAATTAATTCTGAGTGCCTAGAGAATTATTGATTAAAGTCAAGTTAAGTACAGAATTGAAATATTTTATTTAATGGCAACTTAGACAGTATTTCAATGTATTAAATGCATTTGATGTAAGATGCAAGAAGGATAATTTGGGGAATAAAGAATAGCATAAGTAAAGAAGATTTCAAAAGGGTTGAGTTTAAAATTTAAGCAGAAGAAAGATTTAAGATGGCTAATGTAATATAATTTAATTGATAGGTTTGAGCATTTTGAAGCCGAACCATATGTAAATGCAAAATGCAAGAAAATTGGTTATGTCCAAAATAAATATGAGAGTAATGTATTAATAAACGTACAAGGCCAGCTAAAGGCAAGACAGCTGAAAGTTAGAAAGAAATCGATTCAAGATAAGCTAAGAATCTGCAAAGAACGGTGTGAAAAGATGGCAACCGAGTGAGAAAGATTTGTAACGTATTAAATAAACATAACTCAAAATGCCAGTGCATTTAAACAGGAGTGTTAAAAGAACAACCAGTGATTAGTGACATTTATGGAAAGAAAAAGACAATTGGTTAGAACTTAAGAACATTTTTTATCAAATTTTATTCTAATAATGTAAAAATGTTATCAAAACTTATTACCTTTTAACAAATCCAAATCGTGGTTGCTAGGCTACGACTAGCTGTTGTTTAAAAATAGCGAAATTGATTCTGTATTGTCAAGTTCTGGGCAAGTTAGCTCCTGAAATTTATACAAATTTTAAAATAAAAAGTTGTTTGTGAAGTCTAATTTGTGTACCCAATTATTTACCAAGTCGTTGTGCATATGTGGGAAAAGTTTTAAAAGTAAAACAGCTGATAAAATAATAACATAGTGAAAAGCAAGTTTTGTCATGGGTCCTGCTCGCACCTGGCAAGTTTGGAGGTCGTTACGAGCACTTTCCCAGCATCAAATGCTAGAGATCCCATGTCCTACGTCTAGATGAAAGGTGTAACTGCACGTGCGGGGTAGATTTGGTTCCAAGGAAGCCACTTCAGGCGATTTAGAGTGTCGGCGTCCTTTCAGCCGCTGCGGAAACCAGGTTGTCGCCACAAAAAGGTAGGCGTTTTGACAGGATTTAAGTTGCTGCAGCTCTGGGATACCAGAGTTCTGTCAAGACTACATCTTCTACGAGAAGTCCAGCTTGTGTCCAAGTGTCCAGCTTAGCACAGCGTCGAGATAATGAGGTAGCGTGCCTTAGAGCGGCAAATTTGTAAGAAAGAACGCCAGTTTACCTGACGTAAAACAAAAGACGAGCGCGCTTCGATTTACGTCACAGCTAGAAACAAAACCCAATTCTTTGTTGTTAAGCGGAATATTTGATTTGATTTACCTGTGGTTTGCTTGCAGTTTTTGGCTTTAAAACTCATTTAAAACGCTGTTAGCATCAACTGATTATTTTGCCTATTTCGTAAATTTGTGAGTTTATATTGCAGTAAACTGAGTAGTACAGATGCACTAGTATTTATGATTATTAAACCTACTTTGAATTAAAAATCCTACAAAGCTTTAAAAAGATTCAAATCGAACCCACCCTGAGATAAGCTGATTTCATGTTTGCCGGAGCTAGTCCCATACAAAATATTGCAAATAAATAAAATAAAAAACAGGGCAATTAACCATTTTAGTTGAGAGTAAAAATTTGTTGCATTTTCTTTTTAATTTGCCCAAAAGGTATTTAATTTACAGGCAAGTTCCTATTAAATTTCTATTGTCTATCATTACAATATAGAAGGCCAGACAGTCTAATTTTCCTACTTGCTACACATATTTTTTTCTCTAATCGAAATAAACCTAAAAAGTGATAAATTGCGTTACGTTACGTTACGTCTTTGCCAGCCTAAGGCGAGAAAGTAGTTTTTCCTCGATCGGACGAAGATTGGTGCTCTTCCGAAATTTGTCAGGAAAATTAATAATTCCGGTATATTTACGTCACTTCTAGGCGACCAACCGTAACAGTACGCAACTAAAACCCTTACTAAAGCGGCAAGAATTAATAATTCAAAAAGTTCTTTGCCGTTCTATGCCGACAATGACGTAACATAACCTAACACAATTTATTAATTGTTGGGTTTACTTCCTGCTGCCCAAAACCGCACAATATTGCTCTTGTCAAAACGCGATTTTTTAAGTCGTGCACCACACGATCCTCGAATCTGCAGGTTTTATCCTGTAGATTCTTGTCTAGAAGTCACTGGTCGCTGGCTCGCTGACTGGATTTTAGTGCGGATATAAAGAAGCATCGTGTTTAACACCGCAAGCATTGTTTTATAAGCTGTGTTCTGTGACATATATCAGTTAGTGAGGTAGTTACGTGTTACGTTTTAATATCTTCGTAATTATGTATCCTTTACTATTATTACTTCACCTACTAACCTATTGATAGTGATAGTTAAGTAAGGATTAAGGTAACTATAGCTTTATTCTACTTTTATAAATACCGAATTATTTTATAATTTCACTATAGTGAATGGTAATTTTCTAAATTAATTATATATTTTTCAACTAAGTGGGGCAATTGTGTTTTTTGCCCAGGCGCATCCAAAGCTAGGCGCGGCCCTGCGTAAGTTGAAGGTATGTGTGCCTTCGTTTTCTTCTGTTCGTTATTATGATTAGGCACTTAAGTTTCGTGTACTCTAAAGCCGATCTCGAAGTCGCTAAAGTTTCAGCTGCTAGTCGGTGCTGTTATTTGAAGAGCCATCAGAAGCTGTGGTTGCTGTTTCTCATTTATTGCCGGAGTCGCCGAAAACGCGCTTCGTAGATATGCAGTTGTCTGCCGAAATCCTTTAACGAGGCCTCGCGGTATATTTGATCGCTTTGATTGGTAGCTGATTGTTTCCGATTACTGCTGTTTGTCCCCGGTGTCGCTTTACGTCACATCTGGGAGTATTTATCCACGAATCTACGTTGTCCAAAGCAAAAACGAACCTATAAGTTGTTCTCTTACATACACCTGAATTTACCGGCTAGCTTTGTATCACGTCCGAGTTTCGTCAGTTATTACTTATGCGTTTTTGAAATAGTAAATGTCTGCGTGTGTAATGGTATGTTATTTTTATTGTCCTGTTATGTTTGGTCTATGGCATCACTGTAAACTTGTAATTGCTCACTAAATTAACCTGCTCTTCTCGTACCCAGAGATTTTTTGACTATGTAAATGTTTAAGTTTCTTATGTATCACACTATGGAAGTGGCTTGAGTAACTCTTCTTCGATGCCATTTCGCGCAACCTATCACCGATACTTTTCAATTCCTCCAATTCAGTTTCAACAATAAAGTTGATTGTATTTGCATCTTTTGTCTGTAGCGTTAATTTTACTCGTAGTTTAAGCGAGTGTATGTAATTAATCGTTTTCCCAAAATCACCTTTATTAATATAAACCTATCCATATGAACTGTGGCTCTTTATATGGCTAATGCAAGAAATTTGTATGACAAACCTTTTTAAAGTTGTTTCAGGTCGTAGAAAATTTGGCTCCACAAACTTTAGTGAGTTTAATAGTTCTCGTAAGGCAATGGACTTATCGCTTATATCAAAAGACTACTTTGCGCCCCCTGGTAGGTTGAACACCATTTGCTAATTATAGAAAATAATTTGACGACATGTTCACTATGGCTACGGCTAGCTGACCGTTTGTTAGGTACGATTTGAGTCTGTTTAATCTGAGAGTTGGGTCTAAAATTTACTTGTTCGTAGCAATAACCTATTGAATTTTGGGTTGGTCTTGATGCTGAATAGGTGCCAGGTTGGTCGAGTGGTTAGGAAAATCAGCAGTGGTGCTGCTGAAAGTAACAGGTTCAATCTAAACATTGGATACCTGCCAAAATACATCCTATGCGATTGGGTTTCCGAACCGATCATTAATCGGCGGCCCTGGCTCACCGAGTCGCAGGCCAAACTCCTAAATGAGGTACAGCGCCTCGAGCTTTACCGAACTTGATGATTAATTTTTTGTACTGTATAGAGCCCTTTGTATATTTTTGCCTCTGTCGACGTTTCACCTTTGCAAAATCGAGTTTGCTTCAGTAACTATGTTGAATTTTTCTCAATGTTTTCTCGTGTGTGTTAAATTTTTCTTTCATTTGCATTTTTTGTGTTATAGCTCAAAACATTTTGCGCTATCTCCTTTTTATATATTTTGACAAACGCTGAGAATCACTATTTTAGGTAAACATTAGGGAATATCATGACTGGAAAATATGCGGACGCATTATCTGGCCAGCAATATACAGCAGATGATGAACCAGAATGTAATAATTATTTAAGGCAATATTGGGTTCGAAAAGAGAATTATCTATATTCCAATGTAATAAAATTGCAGAAAAAATAATATTAAAATAGCTTAGAATAATATTAACATAAAGTATTAACCTACCAAATCTAATTAAAAAATTGTTCAGAAATTGTAAAAAAATCAACTTTTATCTAATTGTGTTTATTTTCTATTCCAGCCTACTGCTTTACATTGTTCCATCAGAACTCTAGAAACATATAAATATTGTAACTTAAAATAATAAACGTCTATTGCAATTATAAACTAATTTGTCATTTTCCACATTCGTCGACGCCCATATTAGGTCATTTGTCTGCACCTATTCGGTGCACTGCAAAAACCTCTAGAACAGATCTGAGGCACATTATGTATTCATCAACCCACAACCGCGTGTAAAAATTAATCTACGTATTACACACACCTATGTATAAATGAACACTTCACCTTTCAAAACATGTTACCTTTGAGGGCACCCTACGACGGCTCTCATGTGGTCAAACTTGAGGCAGTCAATCTCCGGCGATCGGCTAAATCAGATCGCCTGAGCTTAAAAAGTGAAACTCACTCTCGCTTTCGACTTGTACCCGTTTGTGAAGTGCCTTGCGATACACCATTACATAACGGGACGCATACGATCAAGGCGGCCGATCCGACATCCGACTCGATAGGACCGGAGTCCTAAAATGTAACATAGCTGTGCCGATTTAATAATATTTAGTAATCGTAATATGATAAATTCCTAACACAAACAATGAAGTTCGCGAGTGTATTATTGTTGGCCATCGTGGCCATCGCCGAGACGAAGCGATGCTCCAACAAAAGACCTAGTTCGAAGTTAATTTGCTACTATAGCGACGTTTCGGACGTCGATACCTGCATGTGCTCGCACATCATCATTCCTCCTAATTCGGACATTCAAACGATAGAATCGGTGAAGGAAAAGTTTAAGGGTGGCAGCGTCTTGCTGACAGTTCACGAGTTCAACGAGGTATAGTATATTGTTTTTATGACTCAGGATTATTTAAATTTGTTTGTAAAAAAGAACCTGTTAGGACTGAACTTGAGTGAACAGTTACATAAGTTCATTCATGTTTTTCTCTGTGCTAATTAGGCTGGTGATTTGTAATTTGTGGCACGCCAACCGCGTACGGTGCCCTTGCACTTGATATACAACTTTAGGCACTTTTTTATTAACCAGAATGTGGTGCAATTTCGTTAGTATGTTAATTGAGCTGTTTGGCTAGATGTTAAAAATTGCATTTAAATAAAGGTTCCGAAATTGACTACTCTTCGAAAACATGCATTCAAATTTTATGGTAATTTTAGTTACACTAGAATTCATTAATATTAAAAAAACCTTTTCATGCTCTATTTTGCGAAAAATCACATAAGTTAGAAAATATATGATCTTTGAGACTAAATTTTGATGCCAAAAGTTTCAATTTTTTCACCTTTGGAACACGGTATTAAAAGCTCTCAAAGCAAGTTTACTTCAAATTTGTTTTGTGACAAAAATGAGCCTAAAATACTGGAAAAGTAAATAAATATTGATCCTATCATAAGGTCAAAATGCTAGATCAGGTGTTACATAATAAAAATTTTCAGCATATATACATTGGGGCAGGCAACTAGGACCATAAAAAAAGCAAGGGGACTTTAAATGTGGTCGTAACTGTATTTAAAAAAAAATAAAAATCGAATTTATACCTTATATTTATAATGATCCTAACTACCTACCACCATCGTACATTGATTGTTCGATTGTTAAACACCACGACGGCCATATGCATATTCTCCTTGCTTTTGCAATGGTCCTAGTAGCCTGCCGCATTATGTAGACATTTTTATTGTAATTATCAGGAAGATAGAGAAGCGGCTCCGTACATAATTGTAAAACTTTAGATTTACAGAGAAATCGTTAGATACGAGGAGAATATCTGATATTATGCATGTTAGAAGAAAGTAACACATTTTACTGGGAAAGGATTATTATGGCAAACGCATATATGCAACCCTGTACAAATCTCTAATTAAACATTTAATTTTAAAAATCATTTTGAAAGCTATTCTACAAATTGAATAAGGAATTACACATTTCAACACTTTTGCAACCTTGTAAAACATTCAGCGATGCAATCGCATTTTGATTAATGTTTTAATTTTAAATAATCTTTAAATAATTATGACAAGAAGATGGTAATTAATAATAGTAAAAAATATCAATAATCAACTGTAAAAATTATAAAAATTCAATATATGAAACGCTTGCTAAAATTTGCAATACATCTTCATATTTTTACCTATAACAACGAATACAAATCGTTAAAATATCAAAATATATATATAATCAGTGGTAAAGGACTACAGCACATACATGTATATTTAGAACATTGAGGCGTAATGGGCAATATTTAATACAGAGATTAAATATTACTGCAAGAATTTTTAAGGCGATTCCTGTAATATCATTCATTCAAGTTTAATATGACTGTAGGATAAATTTTTTTAAATGTCAATTAGTACAATATCAGAACATAAAATAAATAAAAAATAATTACACAAAAAGGATGTTAAGGCACTTCTTAAAAAACTGAAAAAGCTATTTTATATTTAATTTTCATATAACTATAAAAATCCAAACCTCCCTAATATACAAGCATTACGAAAAAATATATGCAGGAACAATTAATAACAAAACGGAGAAAATCTTAACCTATATGTAAAAGACCATGTATTTGTAATAGCACACATTTTATGTTCAATTTTAGTATTACTACAAGAATATAAATCAATTGTGATGTAAGCTGTGATAACGTATACAAATATAATAATAACTTAACAATAATAATTAATAATTTAGGGCTAAAAACATTTTACAGTTAAAATCATTAGTGGATAATTAATATTGAAAATTAATAGTAATTTATTATACAAGACGATAAAGTTAAATTTTATCCACGAGTGAATCATTTAACGTCGAGACGAAGTCGAGACGTTAATGATTCAAGAGTGGATAGTAATAACATTATTATCGTGTATAATACAAAACAAAATTCTATAGCAAGAACTTTAACAATTTCAAAAGAAAATAAGGACAGTCAATCACATTTCAAAATGTCAGTAGCTAAATGGGGTTGCTACGATAATACGAAGCTGCCATACCTAATTTCAACAAAAGTTAGAAAATTAAATTACTTTATCTATTCTTGATTTTAAAGTACTACTTTATCTACCCTTGCTGTTAAAGTTAAACTTGACCTTTTGTTTTGAGTTGATAAAAGCACACTTTAACATGTGCTATAGAAAAAAATAAAAAGTGGTGGCTTTAAGGGCACTGCAATAAAGCAAAGCTTGAACGTACATTTTTACAACATCAGAAAATGTCAGCAGCATTCTTATAAAATAAAGAAAGAGTAAAAATAGAGAAATTGGCATAAGTGTCAACTGCGTTTAACAAAAATGTAATAGCTCACATCTCACGTCCAATTTCAGTATTAGTAGAAAATATAAATCAACTTTAATATGAGCTGACACAACTTCGGAAAAAATCGTAAATACGTACATCAATAATTAATAATATGAAAAAGGAAAGCAAGACATATTTTACTATTTTTTTGCGAGATATCATATTACACGTATTATTTAGTAGTAATAATTCAATTTTTCTTTTTCTAAAAAACTGTATTACTTCATGCATTACACTGAACTGTATTATAGCCATGAAAACGTAATCCTACTGTAATGCCCGTTGTACCACCAGAAAATAAAATAGAAAATAAATACGTGCAATTGTAGTTAATAACATAAAGAGGCAGGAAAAAATATCGTTTTAAGTCACTGCGCAAAAGCAAATCTGCCTGAACGTCCGGGAAAATAGAAAAAGCTTAAAAATAGGAAAGCTGAGATACATATTAACTTCCTGTAAAAAATTGTAATAGCTCATATTTTACGTCCAGTTTCAATATTCCTACAAAAATGTAAATTAGCTCTTATGTCAGCAGCCCTAACATCGGAAAAATCATAAAATCGTACAGCAATAATTAATAATGTTAAAAGGGAAAAATGGGACACATGTGTTTTCGCAAAGCACTATTTTATATCGATTGCTTGATAGTAATAATTAACATCCAAAATTTTAAAAATATATTTGTAGTATTCGTAATACATTAATAGAGGACATCTGTCAGTTTTTCGCCAAAAGTCTGCTGTGTATTAGTCTATATCTATATAATATAGTATACGAGCTATAAAAGCGATAAAAACATAATCCTCTTGTAAAGCCAATTCCTGTACCACAATAAAATAAAAATCAAAAAATAAATATTTGCACTCAAAATTAATAACATAAACATCGAGAGATTTAAATTTTCTTTTAAGTCACTGCTTGGACGTCAACTTTTATAATATAAAATGCAAACATCATTCCTTTGAAATCAAGATAGGTTCAAAATATACATTTGGGATACGCATAAACTTCCTTTTAAAAAAATTTGTTATAGCTCATATTTTAAGTCCAGTTTCAATATTGGTACAAGAATATAAATCCGCTTTAATATGAGCTATCGTAACATCTGAAAAAAAATATACAAACATGTGTAATAATATGGAAGTGGAAGCTAGGACACAGTTGATGGTAGTTAGCATCGCCATAAAAATGTAGTAATATATTAACAGAGCACACTTTCAAGATTTTTTTATTCAAAAGACTACTAACTTTATGTGTATTATTTCATATACGACATTGAATTTTAAGGCTACATAAAAGCAATCCTCTTTCAGTGCCAGTTTTTAAAACTACATAAACAAGCACTAAAACAAATAACTCATAATTAACCACATAAAGAGTGTTCCGAAAAAGATGCCACTGTAGAAGAGCAATTCTTCTTAGACGTAGGCAGCTTCGTTTTGAAATCAAGGAAGATTCAAAATAGAAAACTTCGGATATGTATCTCCCTTCTTTAAAAAATTGCTGTAGCTCATAGTTTACGATTAATTTCGATATTACTAAACCAATATAAATCAGCTTTAATGTAAACTGCCATAACATTAAAAATATCATAAAAAGGGACAGAAATAATGTGGAAAGGAAAGTAGGAACATATTTTACAGTCACTATTGTTACATATATTACTTACTAGTAGTAAACAGCATTTAAAACTTAAAAAAATGTAGTAATACATTAATAGAACAAATTACAATTTTTTTGCAAAAAAACTGCTTAATGTGTAATACTAAATATGTGAATTTTGATATTAGTAGAAAATGTAAACATCGTTCTTGAAAAATTAAGAACGATTAAAAATAGAAAAGTTAGGATTCACATAATCTTGTTTTAAAAGAACTTGTACTAGCCCATATTTTACGTTCACTTCAATATTACTACTTAATGTGAGTTCTTATAACGCTAAACACCAGACAAAATAATAACAATGTATAGCTTTTTAGTTATAAATTAGATGGGGAGGTAGGACACATTTTAGAGTTTTGAAAGACGCCATTTTACGTGTATTACTTAGTAGTAATAATTAGCATCCAAAATAAGCAAATATTTGTAGTAATTCATTAATGGAACACACCTTAAATTTTATTTTATCTGAACTCTGCTTTATGTGTATTACTTCATATTTATATTGACTTCAGTAATGCTATAAAAACATATTCCTGTTATCAGTTCTTACACACCAACAAATTAAAGATAAACTACAGAATAAATACTTGCACTCATAACTAATAAAAAGGAATCTAAATTTTCTTGAAAAGTCGTTGATACTGCAGAAAATCAAATCGTCTTGAACGTCAATTCCGTAATAGATGTAAACAGCATTCTTGTGAAATCAAGAAAAATTAACAATAGAAAATGCACACCAACTTGTAAAAGCTCCTATTTTACGTTCAATCTCAATTATTACTACAATAATAGGGATCAGCTTTAATATGAACCCTCATAACATGAGAAAACAGTACCAGTTATTAAAATCACTAAAAGGGAATGTGTTTAGCAAAAAACTATTCCTCCTGTATTAATTCAAATTTTACCTTCAACTTCAATATTATTAAGCCCAATGTCAATTCTTATAGGATCAAAAATTTAAAAAAATAAATGCTTGTGGTATGTACCCTTCCATCACGTGTAAATGAGCACACAAATAGTAAAACGAACGTACCTAAAGAAATTATTTGTATAAAATCGATTAAATGCGAATGGTGAGCTAGCACAATTTTAGAACTTTCCATTTCGTAAACGTCGCCATAAATTTATAAGAAACATTTAACTGCCAAGGTTTATGGTATCAAGCGACACCAAAATTATTAATAATATCTGTTAACAAAATATTAAATTCAAAATTCTCTTGTAAAAAATAAAACAGAAATAACAAATTTCACTCTCCGAGTTATTTTAAAATTTACAGTTAGCGAAGATTACACTAATCCTTCCAAGCCTTCCAAGAGCGTAAGGTCAAGTTTAAAAAACTAAAAAAAGCAGGAATTTGTAGTAACTTCTATCAATTTCTCTAATTGCCATTAATTTTACAAAAAATAAAACTTGCCCTGTAGACTAAATCGTTCAAACCCTAATTTTAAATTATGTTTAGTCTAGATTGGAATTTATAGTAAATTGTAAAAAATGTATTATTTGACATAATTACAACAATTCTTGTATTGATTTTAGCTATCTTCGTATTATAAATACCAGTTTTAAGATTAGGAAAGCGTATAATTTATGAGCCGCGTGCATGCATTATGGAAATAATTGTTGATAGAGTAGTAACGATTGTTAACATGATAGGAAATGTTGTGAAATTATTAATAACTTCTTTAAGCATTCGGCATCTATGAATCAAAGGCCAATGTAATACGTTAGATGTATACATTTTGCAATAATTTTAAAGCTCGTTGATATGTTGTTTTACCTACTTATTTAACAGGTCTTTTTTTTCAATTACACAGCTTCAATTTTGTTTTTATAGTATTGTGTATGTTGTATGTACCTATTTACACCTACAGTAAAATTCTGAATACAATTGTCGCACTTTGTATTCATCGTTGCATAATTGCACACAAATTTAATTCGATAGTCCGCTTTCAGTCACTTCCGCATGCCTGCACCCTGCCTAATGACGAACAAAAATAATAATTTATATAAAAAATGAGAAACTCCATTAAGATGATGTTAATGGAAATTCCCAATTAGGGCAGTATTGAATGATTGCCTGCTAAATTAGAATGTTTGGAACTTCCGATTTCCTTATATGACTCACCATTCTTGACCCATTTCTGCTATTGCTAAAACTCCAACACTGTAGAAATTGCTTTAAATATATTGTGTAACGAAAACTGGTTAAATCATCGGACCTGTAAACTATAATTAATAATATAGTTAAAGTTAGTGAAGTAATTGTCACAAAAATGATTGTTCATGACAATTATAATTAAAAGATCATGGGAAAGATACAAAAATAATAATGCATTGGTGTAAACCAGTTCCAATGCTGAATCAATAGCGATTAAGTCATACTAATGATTAATATTCGCAAAACACTGGACTTATAATAAATTAAATATTTTATGTTAATATCTCATAATTTAGAATAGGCATTAAGGCAATCTTCCGCAATTTTACTGATGATATTTCTCAAAAACTCAATTTAAATGGTAATTCGAAATTCCTTAATGTCTAATCGGACCAACTTCAAAAACATTCTGTTTCTTCAAAATGGAGGATCTTCTTAGACTGGAAATTAAATGACTAAATCATAACCTATCTACTTCTATAGTGTAATGCATATCACAGCATAAAACACTCTTTAATCTTCTTCTTCTTCCCCTTAGTTTAGGCCAGGGGCCTGTTTTAACCACAAAGTGTTATGAACCATAGCAATTGCGAGCATTTTGGACGTTTCAAGTTTCCTAAATTTAAAAATTGGCGTATGACAAAGGTTTGAAATTTATACGTTTTTAAATTATCTCCAAATTAATAGCAACACAATGTGCTTTCGATAAATTTTCCAATTTTACACACATAAAGCTTAAAACAAAGACGTTTTCCTTGGAATACCTACAAAACAATATGATTTGCCTAGTTTCAAAGCGCCCCCACAATCGCACAAAACAATCCCATTATTTGTACTTGCGTCTAACTTTTTTAAAGAAACTGGTAAAAATACCTTCACATAGTATTAAGAACTTTTCTACGAATTTATAAAATAATTGCTTGGTGAAGTTACTTAAAATTCAGCAAATATTAATACGTAGAACACTCAGATACATGTTTATGGTTGCCTGATGCAAACATTAGAAACCAGGAAGCTTCTTGTATTGCTTTCGCACAACAATTTATTACATTTAGCACACAATTTAAAGTATTGATTTCAATGTCAGCTTTAATGAAAGCAAACTACATAAAAAGTTCAATTTTTCACAGTCTTTGTAAAGGCTAGGTACAGCTTATAACGAGGTTAGCATTTCCGCTCGTCCCGGAGCTGCCGTCAACAATATCAACATTGAATTTGCTACCCACAGCAACAGATATCCTATTTGAGAATTTGCCTATTATAAATATCTATATTTTGTGTTTAATAAAATCCTGCAAACATGTTACTATTTTTCAATTTAAAATCATTAAGAACGGAAAATAATGAGATAATTTTCTGATGCAAAGAAAAGTATACATTTTACAGAGCATTAGTTACGTCCATAACGAGCTTAATTAAAGTGGATACAGAACAGTTTTTAAATGCCGGTGCTCATTAAGCGATGCTGGTCATCACGTAAAAGATACAAGGTTGGTTAAATGCAGCAAGAACTCCCCAATTAGGAGGGTATTAAAATGCTTTATTTCCTCTGGGAATAAGTGATAGAACATTGTTGCTGATGTATTTGCAATAACGAACGTTCCGGCTTGCCTGGTAGATCTGATTTTATACCCCTTACTGTAAAATTTCTCATTACAGCTGGCATCGTTCAAGATGCAAAGCTGTTTAATCAATAATGATGGTAAAAATAAAAAATATATATGTATCAAATTAATTCTATTCAAAAGCTGTTACACAAAACTGAAAGATAGATTGAACCGTCTCAGAACTTTTAGGTAGTTAGTGTGGTTCCTGCTAAGTACTAAATATATAAACGCCGTTTTTTACAGTATAAAACGATACTAACGACCTTAAAGGCCACATTTTGGGATAGACATTTCATCGGGAATAGTCTAAATTCTTCGTTAAGACATTAATACACAAGAAACAAAACTTACCCTAATTACGCCTCAACTGTCCTGTAACAGAGACCGGCTAAAACTCAGTGGGAGGAGGATTCAGTTCGATACGACGTAGCTTATGGCGAGATGCTGTCATAATAGTTGTTGTTGGTGACGAAAAGTAAAGGGAAAATAGGCGCCACGGATTTTATTTATAGAATAAATAAACTTGCTGAACTGCCCTCATAGCAATCCGAAATCAAAAAGCAGTTGCTTCGGTGCTCTTGTGAAAGTTTCAGCCTTCGTGTTTTTGGACAACCTTTGTTGGTTTTCTTGCATGCACCGAGACACCTTATAATTAACATACACATGTAGCGTAATAGATATTAACGATACAAGTTTTATTATGAGCATTTTATCGATAAGAGTTTTATTTCCAAAACGGGGAGATGAGCCGAGTTTTGCGGCAATCAAACTAGCCTCGTTAAGTGCCATAAGCAAACGTGTGGTGAAGAGATAACAAATTTGGATAACTCGGCCAAAAATGACCGCGGTGAACAGGACAGAAATCTGAACACGGTGACCAAAAATAACTACGCTTACAATGAATATAGGTTACGCCTATCCGTTCAAAATTTAACTGTCGCAATTGACTAATTACGCCACAAAACGTCGGAAGCGGCGCATTACTGTATGATCTAAAATTCACTGTATTATATATTTCACAATACCAGTTATTGTCCGGAGAAGGGGTTGATTGATACAGCTGGAACATCTCACCTTAAACCAGAAAGCTTGCAGACCAAAATAGGCAACGTACTGCATATTGCCCAAGAGTAACTCACCCACTGGACTTACGGAAAGATTCAACAACCAGTTGCTGTTATCATTTATGCTCGATATTGTCAGAAGAAGAATAATTATAACGACGGAACTTCAACGCACTACAATTCATAAATTAAATTCAACGGTATTCCGCGCGCCCCCAGCGCAAGAACAACGGTTTCATATTAACTTTGGATAGCACTCCACGGTAGCTGAAGCTCCCGTGGGATGGAACATAGTTCAACCTTTTTGTCGCGCTGTCGCTTACTGATTGCCGCAAGATACGGGCGGAAAGAAAAAAAGCAAGAGTGCATCGCTAATTTTCTCTATCCAACTCATATGGAATGTTTTAGTTGCGCCATGTGGCGCAACGGTTTTTCGCATCTAACCGGTTCACTGGGATCAACATGTAGAAACGTGTTCGTGAGAGGAGAATAACGAGTCGCCAGATAGCTAGTTAAGATAAGACGTTTTTAAAAGCAGTATGCCGAGCCCATTTATGAGCGGCTACCGAAAGTGTTTGCAAGGTAGCAGAACAAAACCTGCTTTAATGGAAAATTACATACTAACAAATAGAAGATTGACTCCCAACCTGATATTAGATGTTTGTACTCTTAATTCTGCCAATGTAGGAAGCGGCCATAAACTCGTACTAAGTAAAATATACCTAACTTTGAAGAGAAAAATAACACCGGATGCAAAAATACAAGCAACGGAAAAGATAAACATCGAATCGTTGAACAACGAAAGTTCAAAAATTTCATACCAAAATCATATACAAGCAGAGTAGCGGCAAATCCCATATTGCTTAGCGACACGGTAGAGGGTAGTTAGAATAAAATCGTTGTTAATGTGATGACAGCCGCAGAATAAGCCTGTGGGAAAAAATAAATCAAAAATATTAAGAAAGGAACTACTAAGACACCATGGTTAAGAGACAAAATAAAACAACTGTCGAAGGATACAAAGATCGCATATCTGAAATTTAAAAGCACAAAAACAGAGAAACAAACAAAACTATGTAGAAACACGTAACACAACATATAGCAGAATCAGACAGATTAGAAAGGAATATTGCGAATCATTTGCGAAGGAAATGGGAAACGACCTCTATAGGGCTCAGGAAACGGTATGGAAGATGTTACACAAAGCCGAAGTAACGGAATATGTGAAAACTAACAAAATTAATAAGAAATAATGGACAAAGTACTTCAAAAACTTGCATGCTACCCAGTCGGAAAGTGATCTTATATCTCCTGTGACCTGTGAAAATCAGACCTAGGTGACAGAAGATGAAGTGGAAAAATATATAAAAAATTTAAAAAAACAGAAAGGCCCCTAGACTGGACAATATCAACAACGAATTCCTAAAATATGGAGGGAAGAATCTCAACCAAGAATTATCTAAGCTAATGCAAGAAACGCTAGATCACGGAAATATGCCTTTCGACTGGAAAACAAGCATGACCGTACGTATATTAAAAAAGGCGAGAGAAAGCAACCAACAAATTATAGAGGTGTAACCCTGTTAAGTTCCATTTACCCCAATAGGCCTGCATTTTTGTATTTCGTCGACCCTACCAGAGCATTCGATCGTGCTAAATTAGAAGATGTACTAAATGTACTTCAAGAAAAGAAGGTTCTAACCTCATTAATACGGCGAATAACAAACATAAAACTAGATAAAAGAAAAACACGAATAAAAGTAAATGGTGATCTCGCAGAAGAAATAGATATGGAACAAGAAATTAGATAAGGAGACTCCTTAAGCCCCATGCTGTTTAACCTGCTCATGGGAAAAATAATAGTTTTCATGTGGACCAAACCAGGCTACACAATAGGACAGAAAAACATTAATATCGTGTGTTTTGCAGACGGCGCTGTGCCCATTGCCGACAGGGAAGACAAATTGCAGAGACTACTCCATCAGTACAGTATAACAGCAGAATCTTACCACATGATAGTGTCTACTAATAAAACCAAAAGTATGGTTATTAGCAGAGCCATGGACGTGAAAATTAGAAATAAATTTAAAAAATATAAAGCAAGTCATGAAATTTTGTTATATCGGAGTGAAAATATCAAGCAATCGCAACTTAAATTATGAAATTAAACAGCAGGCATCAAAGGGTGCCCGAATGTCTGGATACTTGCGGGATATAGTGGCGAAAAACAAGTTTAGGGGAACGAAAGCTATAATTAATAGTAATTAACGTATTTAGAGGCGTGGCCCAGTCTTAACATTCGAGCATATTTTTACCACTCGAGCGAAGCAAGAGTGGTAATTTATGTGAGAAATGTTAAGACGGTTACCCCTCGAAATGCGTTCATTAGTTTATTGTTCATTGTGGCAATAATTTTGAATCAATAATAATTACTAAAAACTGCTAAATCGAAATCGGACTATTATAAATATGTGTGATGTTGCTATAGTGCTTGTCGTAAACAAAATAAAAATCTTAAAATGGAAACGCAAAACAAGTTCCTTGTTATCCCGGATGAAATTAAAAAGATTGCCGCCTTCGCCACGGAGGAAATTGTCCCTTCGAGTGGATGCATGTTAAATCTACCTTAATATTCGAGGACGCGATCATGTTAAACAATGTTTAACATTTCAATGAACAATAAAAGATTAGACCCATTATAACATAAATGCAGCGGACACATGGGTGGAAACTCGAAAAACCAAACTGATTATGACGACTGAAATAAACAGTTTACTAGCTATTATGGATGAAACAAGATTTGTCAGGATACCCAACAACAAGATAAGAAACTAATGCAAAATCCATGACATCAATAAATGGATCAGGACAAGAAGAAAATCATGGAACGCACACGTAGACCGCGTCAGCCCAAATAAACTGATAAAGTAAATTGTATTTAACATTTTAAACAGAATTCAAAAATTTTATAATATGTCAGGTGTTCTATTTAAAATAATAAAGTTTATAGCAATTTTCGGTATAACCGAAAGTGATATTGTAGTTCTAGTCGCTCTTACACATAAAATACATGGCCAAAGTTTCAGATTTTCAATTTTATTAGTTCTCTATGATGCCCCATATTTTAGGAGTTAATAAAAAAATAAGAAAAGAACCCATCTTGGAGATATTCAACAAACATTAAAAATGTAATAAAAAATATATCGTTTGAAAAAATTGTTGAAGCCGTTTTGAGAAAATTAAAAAAAAGTTGAAAAATCACATGAGTAAACCCATACTTCCGGTTATGCTATTTTTTTCAAAAGTTTGCTGTCGCATCTAGATAGTACAAAAAACTTATAAATGAGGTTTTAACGTCGTACCTCTTTTCTCTTTTGAGATATTCTGTTCACACACAGACACAGAGACAGACGGGCAGACAGACTAATGAACAAAAACTTTTTTTAGTTCAGGGAACTCTAAAACGTGAAGATCTGTTGAAAACTCAATTTCGAATTTCTGGAGTGAATCCAATGCCTCATTTATTGTAAAGGAAACTAAAAATCTGTAGAGCTTCATTCGAAACTTCCCTCTCAAGTGAAAGCTTTGAAGCTAAAAATTTTGAAAATTTATGCTATTTTTTTTCAAAAGTTTGCTGTCGCATCTAGATAGTACAAAAAACTTATAAATGAGGTTTTAACGTCGTACCTCTTTTCTCTTTTGAGATATTCTGTTCACACACAGACACAGAGACAGACTGGCAGACAGACTAATGAACAAAAACTTTTTTTAGTTCAGGGAACTCTAAAACGTGAAGATCTGTTGAAAACTCAATTTCGAATTTCTGGAGTGAATCCAATGCCTCATTTATTGTAAAGGAAACTAAAAATCTGTAGAGCTTCATTCGAAACTTCCCTCTCAAGTGAAAGCTTTGAAGCTAAAAATTTTGAAAATGTATGCTATTTTTTTCAAAAGTTTGCTGTCGCATCTAGATAGTACAAAAAACTTATAAATGAGGTTTTAACGTCGTACCTCTTTTCTCTTTTGAGATATTCTGTTCACACACAGACACAGAGACAGACTGGCAGACAGACTAATGAACAAAAACTTTTTTTAGTTCAAGGAACTCTAAAACGTGAAGATCTGTTGAAAACTCAATTTCGAATTTCTGGAGTGAATCCAATGCCTCATTTATTGTAAAGGAAACTAAAAATCTGTAGAGCTTCATTCGAAACTTCCCTCTCAAGTGAAAGCTTTGAAGCTAAAAATTTTGAAAATTTATGCTATTTTTTTCAAAAGTTTGCTGTCGCATCTAGATAGTACAAAAAACTTATAAATGAGGTTTTAACGTCGTACCTCTTTTCTCTTTTGAGATATTCTGTTCACACACAGACACAGAGACAGACTGGCAGACAGACTAATGAACAAAAACTTTTTTTAGTTCAGGGAACTCTAAAACGTGAAGATCTGTTGAAAACTCAATTTCGAATTTCTGGAGTGAATCCAATGCCTCATTTATTGTAAAGGAAACTAAAAATCTGTAGAGCTTCATTCGAAACTTCCCTCTCAAGTGAAAGCTTTGAAGCTAAAAATTTTGAAAATTTATGCTATTTTTTTCAAAAGTTTGCTGTCGCATCTAGATAGTACAAAAAACTTATAAATGAGGTTTTAACGTCGTACCTCTTTTCTCTTTTGAGATATTCTGTTCACACACAGACACAGAGACAGACTGGCAGACAGACTAATGAACAAAAACTTTTTTTAGTTCAGGGAACTCTAAAACGTGAAGATCTGTTGAAAACTCAATTTCGAATTTCTGGAGTGAATCCAATGCCTCATTTATTGTAAAGGAAACTAAAAATCTGTAGAGCTTCATTCGAAACTTCCCTCTCAAGTGAAAGCTTTGAAGCTAAAAATTTTGAAAATTTATGCTATTTTTTTCAAAAGTTTGCTGTCGCATCTAGATAGTACAAAAAACTTATAAATGAGGTTTTAACGTCGTACCTCTTTTCTCTTTTGAGATATTCTGTTCACACACAGACACAGAGACAGACTGGCAGACAGACTAATGAACAAAAACTTTTTTTAGTTCAGGGAACTCTAAAACGTGAAGATCTGTTGAAAACTCAATTTCGAATTTCTGGAGTGAATCCAATGCCTCATTTATTGTAAAGGAAACTAAAAATCTGTAGAGCTTCATTCGAAACTTCCCTCTCAAGTGAAAGCTTTGAAGCTAAAAATTTTGAAAATTTATGCTATTTTTTTCAAAAGTTTGCTGTCGCATCTAGATAGTACAAAAAACTTATAAATGAGGTTTTAACGTCGTACCTCTTTTCTCTTTTGAGATATTCTGTTCACACACAGACACAGAGACAGACTGGCAGACAGACTAATGAACAAAAACTTTTTTTAGTTCAAGGAACTCTAAAACGTGAAGATCTGTTGAAAACTCAATTTCGAATTTCTGGAGTGAATCCAATGCCTCATTTATTGTAAAGGAAACTAAAAATCTGTAGAGCTTCATTCGAAACTTCCCTCTCAAGTGAAAGCTTTGAAGCTAAAAATTTTGAAAATTTATGCTATTTTTTTCAAAAGTTTGCTGTCGCATCTAGATAGTACAAAAAACTTATAAATGAGGTTTTAACGTCGTACCTCTTTTCTCTTTTGAGATATTCTGTTCACACACAGACACAGAGACAGACTGGCAGACAGACTAATGAACAAAAACTTTTTTTAGTTCAGGGAACTCTAAAACGTGAAGATCTGTTGAAAACTCAATTTCGAATTTCTGGAGTGAATCCAATGCCTCATTTATTGTAAAGGAAACTAAAAATCTGTAGAGCTTCATTCGAAACTTCCCTCTCAAGTGAAAGCTTTGAAGCTAAAAATTTTGAAAATATAAAAAAAAATAAAGTGTTCACCCTGTATCTGTTGAGCCCAAACTATACCTATTTTCGTCTAGTGTAAAAACCTAAGCTATATGCATAATATTACTTTGATTTAAGACTTTAAGTAATAGTCTTGGGTTAAAGCACAAACAGGTATAATTTTATTTGCTTACCCTGTATACAGGTTGTCTGTATATCGCTGTGTTAACTGTGTTAATACTAGAAATTAAAAAAAAACTTTATTTTGTTTTAAATACCAGTATGCAGCCCACAAATTGTCATAAACCAATTTGAACCACGCCTACTATTTTTAGGTAGTGATACACAACTTTGGTTTTTTAAACACTTTTAACACTTCGTATATTTTTAGATATTTGAAATCACCGTAAAAAAATCTTTATGAAAGCATGCTTAAATTAAAATGTTTGAGCTTATTATTTTTGAAAATTAAAAAAAATTGTTCAGAGTATACCATGACTTCGCCAAATCGCTAACAATTAAACAAGAAATGGAAAACAAACTCCATTTGGCTCTAAAAGTTCCTCATGGCCGAATTATCGCACCAAACGTACTAAAACCATTAAAAACTACTTTTTTTTAATGAAACAACATGAGCTTTATTACACAATTGAAAACTGCAGTAAAAGAGCTTTCCAACGATGTACCATATTCGCCATTTTGTTTAAAACTAACTTTCAAAAAATAATTGTGCTATTTAAAAAACATAGTTTTAAATTTTTTTAGTACGTGAGGTGCGATAATTCGGCCATGAGAAACTTTTGGAGACAAGTGGAGTTTGTTTTTCATTTCTTGTTCAGTTGTTAGCGATTTGGCATAACTCATGGTCTACTTTGGCTAAATACTGTTTTTTTTTCAAAAGTTATAAGTAAAGAGCGGATTTTTAGGCACTGAAAATGTGGAAAAAGGCAGGAAAGTAGGCACAATAAAAACACAAAATAAGCATTAAAGAGTTTCAAATAGGCATCAATAATTCACACATAATACATAATATACAGCCGCGGCCAAAAAAACCGGGACACTTTTTGATCTAATTCTCGAAATCCGTCAACATGCTTTATCCGTATTTCCAATATGTTCTGGCATTTTTCAGAATTGAATAATCACTTTTGAGGACATTTATTAATTAGAATTGACAGTGTCAATAATTGTTTTCACATTTTGAGAAGTAAGTCAAAAAAGGTGTTCCATTTTTTGACTGCGACTGTACATTGAAGAGTAACGTACAAATCTGCGACTTAACTGTTAAATTTGCCCTCAAAATAAGTAGCTAATACTTGTTCTAAATTGCTTTCTGTAAAAAGTCAACTTCTTTTTTTTACCACTAAGTACTTTAAATATCTTACTTAGGTAATACTCCTAGATCGGCATTTTTATTTAATACAGACTTCAGTTTTTCTGCTACATTCGTATGTTTTCAAGAGTCTTCGACTTCCTCCAAAATCTGGAAGATATCAATTAAACTTAAGCCTGCACTCTGTAACTTAGTAATACTGTCAGATAAACTTTAAAATTCGAAGTAATGTAGACAAGACTAGCTTATTTTCTATTTTTTCTTGAATTAGGCACATTTTAGGCGGTAAAGCTGAAAATAGGCAGTAAACTAATGAAATAGGCATTATAGGCAAAATAAAATACATGTCAATAGACGTGAAAATGTTTGATTCGTGCTTATTTATTAATTTCTCTAAGATTAAAGCTAAATCTACAAAAGGCATTTGCCAAAGAATCCGCTCTTTAGTTATAAGTTGCAAATTTTTAGTTAAAACCTGCTAACATAAAGAATTTTCTGCTGATTTCAAATACTTAAAAACATACAGGGTGTTCCATTTAAAAACCAAAGTAGTGTATCACTACGCAAAAATAGTGGGCTGTGGTTTAAATTGGTTTATGAAAACTTGTAGGCTGCATATTGGCATTTAAAATAAAATAAACTAATTTTCGATATCTCTATTATTAACGAAATTAAAAGCGATTTACAAACACCCTGTATATTTGACCGATAGTATATTCACTTTTGACCTAAGTAGACTGCTCTACTGCCAACAGACAGACGGATAGCCAAACAAACGAAATTGTGAAATCATGTTTTTGGTCTTCTAGGGACTCTAAGGTGATTTTTTCACGATTACGATACTTCCTTCGTCTTTTAGACGATGTTGTATTTCAGTGGTTTTGATAAATACAGGGTGTAATTTAAGTACATTAAAATATTTCAAGATTGCAATGCTTATCCAATTTTGAGAAAAAATATTATATAGACTACTGTTGACATCTCTTCCCTTTCAATAAGTTTTTGTTAATATTTTCATAAAAAATATCACCCAGTGACAGAGATATGGGGAATCAGTGCCATAAACTTAACACAAAGAAATACATTTTGTAGAATATGTGAAGCTATCGCTTTAAGGTAAGTCATTTAATTCTGTACAGAGAGCGGTCTTAAATTTTTTACTATCTCATAGTTTCTTGATAAATTTTATTTTACTAATTTATTTCATCATTTTTGGCAAAATTTCAACCAATATTTTCTGCCCAAAAAAATCATCTATTGCCGGCAATTTCTTGTTTTTTCTTCAAACTCATGATTTCTTGAAATGTAAAGATATTTTTGCCAAGGAATTTGTGCAATGAATTGAATTTAATTGCGTTGTCTTCAAAGCCGCAAACAGTTTCTTGCGTTGATTTTAATATAATACCTTGAAAATGTCAAGATATCTGCCATTTCTATTCTAACCACAATATGTTGATACATATTTACCTGCGTTACACTGACGATTATTGTAGTTGTTTACTATACAAGTAGTGTTATGTGGATATTGCCCACTAGGGAAAAAGTTTGGCCCACTAGGCCGTAGGCCGTGTGTGCTAACAACATTGGTTGATATTTGTTGCAAAAACGGCGAAATAAATTAGAAAAATTAATTTTAACACGAAACTGTGAGAGACAGAAAAAATTAAAGAGACGCTTTCTGTCTAGAATTGAATGGCTTGCCTTAATATGAGATCGGCTTTAATTTTATTCAAGGTGTTACTGTTTTCACATCCAACATTTCCGTCATTGGTTAATTGTAGAGCTTGCTAATATCATACTTTAAGGGGTCGTATCAAACTTTGCTATGTACCCAATTTGGTTTAAAAAGCTGGACTAATAAGAAAATTATAAGAACAGTACGATATTTTTGAAAAACTGTCCGAAAACAAAAATTTTTTAATAATTGTGTACGAACTTTTTTCTCTAAATTCGCTGAGGATTACCACCCTAAATTATTTTAACGTATTTAAGTTACTCACTATATATATAAAGGCTGTACGAGTATTTAAATACTTAATAGAAAATAGTATTTTTCCTCTAAAATCCCATGAGAACCTCTAAAATTCGTTTCTGGCTACAGACCTGGGTGCAACTCTTGATACTGAAAATTTAACATATAATCTCCAGAAAATTCTAAAAAATATATATTGTATAAAATTATATAAACAATAAACACATTTCCAAAAATCTAAGATGATCGTTCATATTTTTATTTGAGAGAAACCTATTTCATGTTTTTAGCAGTGACATTATTGATAGAATTTGGTTTATATGTTCAAGGTAGGATGTATAGGAAGATAAAATGCATGCCATATAGTTAAGAGCGTGTTAAGAACCTCTAAAAAAATCAGATGTGATACACGCACGCAACTTCCTTCTACAGTGATCTTATAATTAGCAAAAAAATGTATTTCTAATTTTTAAGCATTTGTCAAAAATTTTCAAAAATTACAAATTTTACAGAAACAGTACAAAATAGAACGTTAGTTGAAGAGACAAATTTTCTCTAAAATGTTAAGGTGGATATTCGTTTTAAAATTGAAGTTAATAAAAAAAATTAAAAACAAAAGAAACCCATATTAGAGGTTTTAAACTGGAAAGTCACCTATCTCACATCAATACACATTAACAATATAATAAAAATATAAAGTTTGAAAAAAATCGTTTGAGCCGTTTTTGAAAAAATCGAAAAAGCCTGAAAAATCACAAGAGTAAACGCCATACTTCCGGTTATGCGATTTTCTTCAAAATCTTGCTTACTCATCTACATAGTATACAAAACTTATATATGAAGTTTCAATGCCATAGCTCGTTTCGTTTTTGAGATATTCTTTTCACAGACAGACAAACACACAGCCACAGAAACAGACAGACACACAGACAAATCAATGAATAAAACATGTTTTTTTGGTTTTAAGGGACGCTAAAACGTGAAGATCTGTTAAAATTCAATTTTGAATTTTTGGGGTGAATCCAATACTTCCTTTATTGTGAAAGGAAGTAAAAAAGTAGAAACTAAAATTTATAGTTATGTCACGTCACTTTGAAAAATAACATTGAGTATTTATTATCTATTAAATAAAAATAAGGTTCACACTCATTAATCTCATATTCTCATAATATTACATGTTTTTCATCAATTTTGAAACGTATACTAGCTAATAGTCAGATAATCTTTGAAAATGTTTACGGACTTTTGCATTTTACCAAGAACAGTTATGTTATCGTTAATTGGATAAGACGCGGTTACATCACATCATGAAATATTATCAATAAAACCTTACTTAACAACTAATAAAAACTCAATAAAATTAAAAAGTCATGATCGGTTTCTTGTCCGAGTTTGTATAAGAAGGTATCCATTAAGATGCAAATGCAGGCCTACTTATCTTGTTCTGAATATTAACTTTTCAAGTAGCACATGAGCGCACCTACAGCTGTGAATATTTTGTTTTAAATACTGCGTGATATTAAAATAGCAAAATTTGGTTAGCGCAGCATCGCAAATACTGTTAAAAGGTTAATTAAATCTACGGCTTGAAATATGAAATGTAAATGACAATGTGCGCGTTTTACTCAAATGTTAAGTCGCGGATTCAGGAATTAAGAGTTCGGTGATTTATGTAGCAATGAAATTTTACCAGCAGCTCCGGCGGTTTAGCAAAATCAAGTGTTGTCATGTTTTCAAATTTCTGTCATAATCATAACTGGATATTTTGGTTCCAATAACAGATTTATGGATTATTTCATCAAAAGCCCGGCACACCTGAACATGTTTTCAGGTGCTGCATATTTCAAAATAAATTATTTCCCCTGAAGTAAGGCGTTGCGCTATTGTGACGTAACGGAGAAAATCCATGAGTCCATAAATGATGTAAAAACAGGTCAGAACATGCAGTTTTGACCGTAAATGTTAACATCAAAATGCCATAAATATTGTTATATGCATGCGGTCTTGGATTGCAAAATGTAATTGCTGCGTACGTGAAACCATTAATTAAATATTAATATTTTGAAGCCTGCCCAAGTGCCGACAGCATTGAAATCTTCTTTATTAAAAAATGTCGACACAGCATTCCACAACCCGCTTTAAAAGAGGTTACTATATCGATAAATTCACATATATTTGAGGTTGCGACTTTCTAAAAACAATATATGGCTCCAAGCACTAATGCATTTTTCCCATTGCAGGATCTAGTCAACATTTTAAAGAACACTAAAGTGGACGGCTTGGAAATCAACTTGAAGAAGCTAGACGATAAGAATGACGTCCCTGACTTTATTTCGACGGTGAAGAGCAAACTGGGCTCCGATCTACACTTCGCAGTCTCCATTCCAACCAAAGCAGAAACTTTGGCCAAATACTACGACCTCAAGGCCCTGACTAAACATGCGGATTTCTTTATTTTGCAAACCGCATTTTTGGGGGCCTCCCATAATGTCACCTTCCATCCTAGTCGACTGTCTGGCATGTGGGACATGCAGAACATTGTAAGTACCAAAATAAACAATTTATTTAAGTTGACCAAATGAACCCGAATCTATTTTCGTTGCAATGCTCGTGACCTACACATATGTATAAGCAATAAAAAGATGTTAAATGAATTTTTAATCAAGGCCGTATTCTATAAATTTTTCATTACACATTTGGAGTCTTGACTTTTACAACTATTGTATGCAAAATTAAAGATTCTGTGCCAAAACGCAAGCAAGCTAACTTAGTAGCTACTATATTAATGCAAAATTCATATTTTCACGCAGTTCTTTTGTAACCTGTATTACGTTAATAGTAATTCTTCGTTCATAGAATAAACCTCCCTCAATCAAACATATATAAACTATAAAATAATAATCATTTTTCTATAGTTCTTCTTAACTCCTCCCATATTAATATATGGTCGATAACAATGTTTTAAATGTATTATTTGGCTGATTAAACCCCCCATAACTGCCAACAGACCAACACATATTCATACGTCTTAGTCTCTAGCTTCGAAGCTGATCGCGATTTGTAATGCACCGTTTGTCAGAAAGTTTAACTTGGACATAGTTCGTAGTACACAAGGTTCAGGGTCATTTCAATTCCCCCAACTGGAGGCGGGCTGCTATAGGGACCTTGCGTACCTCTTCAACCAAGAACGAAAATTTTATAGGATGGGTGAGAGAAACGATGGGTGGAGAATGGAAGAGAGGCCAGGAAAGGTGGAGAAGTACTGCCCCAGCATTCGCCTCAGAGAAGGTACACTGTTGATTCAGGAAAACCACCTAAAAACATGAATTAGAGCAGACAGCCACGGGAATCGAACCCGCGACCTCCCGAATGCTAAGCAGATGTGGTAACTACTAGTCTACAGAACTCGGTCGTAGTACGTAACTGTAACATCCCAATTTTAGAGAAATTTCAAAGTAGATTTCTGCCGTGGCTTTCACACCTCACAAGTACCAAAAACATCCAAAGTACTCATGACTCCAGAAATTGATCTTGATTACACACACAAATGCACTATAACGACCCTTTCAAGGCCTTGGCCTGCACTAGTAGGCCTCTCCGTCTGTCTCTATCCACCAACACCCTAAACCAGTTGTCCTCTCGAGGTTGTTTCAAAGTTTTCCTAGTGCACGACGGCTCTCCAGTGGCTGCACAAGTAGTTTCCTAGTTACCCTTGTTAAATAACCGACAAGGTAACAAAACAAAATCTTACTTTATACAGCTGATAAAATACCCATTAGCTCCTGAACAATATAACGGTAGAGTGGTCGTAGTTCAAGTACAAAAAAAGGACCAATCATTATAATTACAATATTAATGAATGGGCTCCAGACTCTGTAAAGTAACTTAAGATACCTTGATAAAGGCAGTCGAAGTACTGATGCTGATCGCTTCAGAACACATAAAGCACAAAGAAGACAATACCACATATTCAATAATAACAATGATATTTAATAATTTAACTATGTATACATTTAATCCAAATAATAAATCAAGTGCATACATACACATATAACATATTTTAGTTAAAGTTACGCAGCAATCTAAGAAATTTAAAAAACAATGCGAGTTTGTACTCGTAATAGTAAAATCACGATTATTAAAGTATGTTGCAACTCAATGTTAACGGCATTGCAATTATATAAACTTTATATAGTATTTGAGAGTCTCAAATAGCTATTTTGAACGCAATCATCATTAAACGTCTGATATAATACAACTTTTACTCCATTATTACAAATTCGTTATAAACCGTTGCTACAACAAGTCAAATTTTCAAGTATTTACGCTATTCTGTCAGTGCAGACCTTAACAAAATTAAATATTAAAGATTATAAAACGTTAAATAATGACTTTAATGGAAGTAAAAACATAACCTTCGATATCAACGTCTCCTACAAGTGTAGCGTTCCAGGTAGGATACCAACAGCTAGAAACTTCAACTTTAAGAACGTGCAACCAATTCGGCGTATAAAATAAAAATGTCTGACGGCTCCACTCGCCGAAAAACATCTGAAGCAGACGGAAAAGTATGCCAGAATAGCAGAGCACCAAAAAAGTCGATAAACGTAGGAAAAAGTCAATCAAGCTGTAGGAAAATAGTCATTCAGTACTTTAACGCAATGCCATGAAATTTACTCACCCCTTTGTTGAAGTTCGGGATTATAAGTAAAATTTGTAAACATCAAATGTCTATTCTAAGATATATGGGCGATGCCCTTCAAGAGAGCAATCACAAATGCACCATCAACACTTAGTGCAGAAACCAAAACGGCCACTTGCCTCCAGTTCATTTACTTAGTAACATTTTCTACACCGTTTTGTCTACAACTGTTTATAACTGTTAATCAACAACCCCCTAGCCTTTGGTTTTCACCAACTAGAGAAACAAAGAACTCCAAAAATTTGCCAACAGCGTCAAATTCGCTAACAATTTGTGATAGCAACAAAAATAACACTACTCCTAACTACATTAGACTTGTCATATCGTAAGGTTAGGTTTTACTTGTTATGTAGAAAAGTTGCCTAACGAAAAGGCACAAAAACATCCATGAATAAAATGTATGATGTTACACCCTACTTTTTGACATCCTCCATGCATGACACAACGATCTCATCATTTGCTTCTTGACGAAACCCACCAGATTAGTATCATTGCACATGTTTCTTAGTTCGTAGTTAATTATTTTCCGTCATCTCCACTGTCGTTCACCTGCCTATAAATGAGGCGAAGAATTTTTCGCTCAAATGTTGCTTCGTGAACGTTCAAGTTTCACACTTATATAATAGATCAGAAATCTATACAAACGTATTTTCCTGATTTGGGGCAAGACTTTGGACCTGAGAAGTTAATTTAACTAATAACTATTGTACTATTGTACCCTATCATACCATCACCCTCGACTTCAACTATTTGTGGTTGTTCTACTTCGTTTTTTCAACTAATCTCCATCACTTTGCTTTTGTCTATATCCTGTATATACTAGTTCACCCTCTAGTACTTCTGTTTCTTAGTGCCAGATCGTAGGCATAGGCACGAATTTGTTCGCTTCTGTTAAATATATCTCCTCTCCCATATTTATACTATCACGCGCGTTCCTAGAGTTCACATGACATTAAATTCCCAACATTTTTCCATAATCTACCTTAACGATAATACCTGGTCCACAGTTAATCGCCCTTTGTGAAATCCTGCCTGATAGTCCCCCACGACCTTCTCTCCTAACGGCGATAATCGTTTAGTTACAATAGTTGAGAAAATATTGTTTTACTTCCTAATTTCTTTACTCTATAACAAATAATTTAGTTTGGTTATTATAGTTCGTCATTTATTCAGCTTTCCCTATATACCAAAGGATTTCTACTGATGGGTATTTCTTATTGTACCTGTGTCTGTATTTAGCTCGCTCGCTAATCATTGATTTTTCCTGAAATAATCTTCAGTTAAAACTCCCTTCATTCCGCGGACAGGTTCTAGATACGCGTTCAACGCAATACACGCAAATTAAGTTTCACAATGCTTTCACTGTACAAGGATGGCTCTACGCACTTTTGATATTCGAGAATACACTGCTTCAATGTAATTTACAATAATAAAACATGGAAAATCCATTTCATCAGATCTGCCGATATTTCATTAGTACCTGGAGATTTACTATTTCTGACCTTAGTAATAACATTACACGTTTCTTCATATGCTGCTTCCTTTATTGACTGTGAACTTATATTACTGTTTAGCTTTAGGCATAGCATCCCAACTCTGAGATAATTGCTTGTAGTATGTAGTCTTGTTAATTTAATTTAATTGTTGCCATTGAATATTCTACGAACGTTGCAATTTATTTCATTTTTTATATACCCTCAGAAGTAAATCAATTATTAAAAAATAGCATTAGCGTCTTTCGGATTTGGAATTATGTAAAAATGTGTTTGTCTTAAGATGTCTCGCAGATATATTAGTTCTGGTCGAGCTATGGCATAATAAATTATTAATAATCATGATAAAAAATTAAAGCAATTAGTTCAATGCAATCTATTTGAGCTAACATTATTAATTGAATTGAGACTAATGTATTTGTCCAATCCCATTATTTGGCAATTTTCACGGGCATAGAAACGCCGAGTCGAATAGGCAACTGGTTTTGCAAACGTATATTTTCTCGAATGCAGTTTTCTGCTTTAGTACAGTTTCCTACAAACTGCGATCTTCCCGCCAAAGGTAGTAAATCGTTGCTAGATGGCGATATAGTTTTGATTCATTTCCGGTCTCCAAAATTTCATGGAGAGACGTTTTTCACTTTCTTGGCTCTTAGTGTGCACCCTTGGCCATCGGTCACTTTAGAATTGCCTTAGTCATGGTTTTTGAGCTTTGTGATTTGCTGGTGCTACCAGGCTAATGCAGAACAATGAATGAAGGCATATTTTGACCCGAAAACTGGCTAAATAAATTGATTGAGCGAGCACATGTCTTGGTGTTGTGTGCATATTCTGGCAGACTTTTCTGCCTTTACCCAACGGGCTAAGCTGATCGATTCGAGTGGAATGTCTTCGGAGTAGCAGGCTTGTTCGCAGCTTCTAAGTGGTACAAGAATTGTCCGAGTACTTTGTCTACCTACGTGCAGGCAGAAGAGCTGGAGTGGACGTTGCATCTACCTCGTGCTGCATGTGCAGATTATATCCAGTTTGGGGGTTTGAACCTAATGGCCTTATATTTTTAATTTGTATAAATTTATATGCAATCCATTTCACTTCTACGGATTCACCGTTTTAACAAATTGTGTATTTTTTATGTTTGTGCTGATTTGACGCCAGCTTAGAGCTGAGTAGTTTACTTTTGGACTAGATAACGTCGCCTTATATGTTGATATTAGCTGAGGTGGTGGTCGGACCGCTTTACGTTTGTTCCCTCTAGATATCGCCCATATTAAGTTTGTTGGCTGAGAAAAACGATCCTAGCATATCACATTGTAATACAAACTACCATACAGATATCTGAATGTGAGATTATTCGCGGTATGTAAGTAAATCACTAAGTATTGAACGCTGTATCGTTTTGTCATTCATTCAGCGATCGGGTTGCTTTAAAATTAACTGCTTTGGCTACCTTAGAATTTAAATTAAACCAGTTAGGAAAATTTGCATATATTTACTCAGTGAGGGCTGCGTTTACACGCACACTGTCACAGGCATGAATTGTGATAATTAATTATGTAATATAGTATTAAGTGTTATTGTTCGTTGATGCCAATAATTACAATCGATTTTATTCGCCCTATTGTGATCCTTTACTTGATTGAATCATTATACGATTTTTGGAACTGTGGGTTTCATTGATTATATTGTGTGTTGTTACTTTTGAGCAATTTAATGGTTCGTTTAAACGAACAAAGGAACATGGGCCTGAATCATGTGGCGCCCATATAAATTTAGATCTATTAGCTTTGAAGGTAAGTTACCTACCCCGTTCCCCTGAGTTAGTCCGAGTGCATGTTCCGATTTGGCAATTTATAATGTAACAAAATTAAGACGATTCTAAAATGATTTTTTATGAAAAACTAACATTTAGTGTAACATGCCTTAAGCTATAAAACAATACATTTTTTTTATACCACCATTATTTTTTATAAAGAGAATAGATAATTTCAGAGAAGCTCGCTGTTGTTAAGTAAAAGACTTGCAGGATTCTCATTAGACGACATACAATTATGAGTTTTTTGAATATTCGATGACCTTGTTCACGAATGTCTCTCTAATGAAATTCCGACGTAAAACTCATTTATAGTTTGTTTAAATCTTAAAATCTCTGCAACTACGTTGCTTATCTTTTCATCGGTTATTAAATATTAATGGAATGCAATGTTAAAACAGGATTCCAAGCCAGGAAATGGCACATGCAGAGAAGGTTGTTACATTTTGAAATAGACGATAGATCAGTATATATTTTTTTCCAAGTGATACCATAATTGAAAAATCTTGGATTTGTAATCAAGTAACTATTATTGAGGTAGTTATAAAAGGATGACTCCATTTATTAAAACTTCTTTTTAATTTAGTTTGGCATATTCTAAAGACATATTTCGAACAGATTTTTTGACTTTAATTAATATAATTTTACAAATAAACTAGTAGTGATATCAAATTTGTTTTTGGATACAACCAGAACAAATGCAATTCAGCCAAAGTTCGTAGGCCGATGACTTGCCCAATTTTCAATGCCAATCCGCCCCTGAAGTCTACCCATCTACCTACTAAAACAGCTGCCTAGTTAATAGTATCTACTCTTTAAATGGATTGGACATTTCCAGCAATTCTAATGTTCCTTCTTAGTACATACGAGTAGGATATCACATTTTCTCTTTCATATTGTTGAGCATTTCAGATGAATGAATTCATACTCAACTGAACACCAAACTTCTGTTGTCGATTTTTAAGGCAATTCAGCTATATCAATAGGTGTGTTTCCTTCAGTTACGTCAATCTGAAAATTAAAAATCCCATTGTTCTCAACAAGTGGCAAGTGTAGCGCATAATCTTAATTATTCAGCAGTCCATGCAAATGATTTCCTGACGCATCCTATTCCTGGGCGTAAACGACGAGAACAAGAATTATTACTTCATTGAGGAGCTTCAGTGAAGCGTGTTACGGCGAATTTCACCTTCACTCGGAATATTACGGTTTTCTACAAGATCCTTCCCATTTAAACTAAGGTCGCGCCGGTAGTTGTTCAATATTTCTTTGTATTGTTCAAATACTTGTTATTTATGATTTGCAGTAGAAAGCGCAAGGTTGTGGCGGCTCGATTAGGTATGCACTGTATCATATGTCGTTTTACGGTTTCGTCCACTGAATAATTAAAATGTTAGATCATTCGACTGCTCATAACCTCGGAAAGTTCATACTGTAGAAACGTTGCTTCATTTTGCTCTTGGAAAAGGCTTGCACCGTTAGTGTGAGACAATTTTAGTCATGCTAGTAATAAAGTTAAGCAATAACGGATATGAATAGCTAACATAAAAAGGGGTAGTATATTAATAGCAACATACAAATGAAAGAATGACCACCATTTGCGACATCAACCTTTCATATTTAAATATCGAGCAATAAAACTATGAAAAAGCTAAATCCTGAAACCAATCATTGTCAAATCAGATATAACCAAACTGTATTTTAATCATCCGACAAGCTACTAATCTAAATTTTCAGGGAGAAATAGTAGACAATCTTGGCAGTCATGCATGCTGTTGTATAAGTAGCAAACTTTTTAGTGATCGATGAAAAAAACTGTGTCAATGAGAACCTTGATCTTTAAAGCAATGGGTTGGTTTTCCGATAAAAAAAACGCCCATTTAAATTTTTAAAGTGTTTGTCTTATTATACCACATATTTTCCCATTGTGGTTTTCAATATTCACACATCGCCAAATATTGTTAAAACTGTTAAATGAATAATTTACAAATTCTTATTCATTTCGCGGTCTTTACTAGGAAGTTCAAACATTTTATGTAATATGTATAAATTTAAAATCACTACGAAAAAATTGCCGACGCAAATCAGTTGCACTTTGATATCAGATTTTGAATTCTTCTGCTAATTCTCTCAAAACTAAGTGGCTACGTGATACAATTTTCGGCTGGACTACCTTTATGGAGACGATGTGTAGTTCTTTATAAGTACTAACATTAATTAGAAAACAAAAACGAGCGCCAACAAATATTTGAATTACGACAAGTGTATACAGGTACCACAGAGAATTCGTTAACTCAAAGTCGCACAATATTCTGAAATAAATCCCATAAATCCAGGTAGCAGTAACATAAACAAGACAATGTATTAGTATCACAGTATAATAATTACATATTGAATAGCATACAGGCGAGTACAGAGTACAGACGATTATTCTGTAAATATATGCAAAAAATAAGGTGCACCTCAAAACATATACACTCGACTCAACGTGCGAGTAAGTTAACATTTACAATAATTTAAAATGTACAAATAAAAACTACGGTAAATACAACCTACAATAGATTAAAAGTGTAGCGGAGACTAAATTAGGCTCCGAGGATGAAAATCATTAGTTATATTAATTTGAGCATTCGAATAGGCCCTGAACTGGGCTCATGAAGATCGAAAATCAAACTGTAAATACACGGCAAGAGTTCAAACACAAATGTAAGACCCACGGGGTTCTGAGGAAACTCCAGCAGGACCTGGTCGCAACACTCAAGGGATTTAGGCACTTTAGTCCCGTGTGATATACGCTATTCTTTGCACTTTTGGGAAGATTATCATCAAATATTTGAAAAATTTGGAATCTGTCGATTTGGAAACTGAAAATTACAATTTTAAAATTTTACAGCAGCCCTGGTTAGCCTGAATCAGTTGGCAGTACTGAATTGTATTGTCAGTCTATATCAAATTCGAGATTTGCAGGTTAAGTTTTGCGTCAGTGTGTGTCAAATGACAAACAAAACCTAAGCTACTAACCTCGTGTGTAGGTACATACATTTACTATAGTTACCCCTAGGGACTAAAGTAATTATTTAAGTCCCTAGAGATTAAATGAGCTACTTTAGTCCCTGAAATAAGTGACTAAAGTGCCAACTTTAGTCCCGAAAGTGCAAAAAACAATATACTATCTATACGCAGCACTTATAATAACTACCAGTGCAGTGGGTTACGGAAAATAGCAATTTACGCTAAGACATTGAACCTAAAACAATGTATAGATACAGAATTTGAATTTAATTAACTGTAATACAGATTTAATATCAGCTGTGTTCCTTCTATGTAAGTTAGAATAATCTACAATTGCTAATTGCAAGAGGGTTTGGACTGGTCTTATTGCTCACATAATTTGCTCCAACCCCAATTACTTTCAATATTCTATTAACAAGCTACAACCCTTCAGTGGCTACCGAACATGTTAAACTCTCCTTTCAAACAAGAAACTACGTTATCTGAATTACTTCCTAAAGCTCAATATTGGAAGACTCTAGACACCATTTAATAATAGCAAAAGGACTAAACCTACGAGTCAATAATACATCCACTTCTGGTATAATAGAATCAATTAAAAAATATTTTGGTTTAATAAATTAAATATAATTAATTCGTTAAAGATAATGACACACATCAAGTTATAATAAGAAGCATTGTCGTAAAATAAAATTAAAGAGTTTTTAAGGTATATTGCTCCATAACTGTGAAATGCAAAAGCGTTCGTGAGAGAATGCACCACCCCACTAAAAACTATATCGTTAATAAAAACAAAAAGAAGTATAAAATATAGAACGAATAAACTCTGGCAATAATAAAGTAGAAACATAAAGCTGTCTAGATAACATACAACACAAAACTTTAAAAACAGAGACTGTCATTAAGAAGCAATAATATAGTAAAAGGTATACCTAAAATAAGCACATGAACTCATGGAAAAACATTGAACATATGGAAGACAGGAAATTGCACACAGAATGATAAAATATCAATGAAACGAACAGGGGTACAGTCGAATACAAGTAATACCAGAACAAAAGTGGTAGGGATACTATCAAAACCTACAGTGTAATTACAACTAATAATAAACAAAAGCAGCTATACAAAACAATCTAAATGGAGAAGTGGATAACACACTATAAGAACGAGAAGAAGCACTGATGAATATCAACAATTGCAAACTATAAAATAAATACTGATTTTTTGAAATTTGAAGGTTCAATTCTAAAACACTATAAGAAGAAAACTCTCTGTAGAATGGAAGCATACATAAAATATGTATTAAAAAAAACAAAGAGGTGTATGCCCAATAGCTAATATGAACTGTAGATCAAAATAACAAATTAAGAATGAAAGGTCGATCATAATATGCTGTCGATGCATTCGCGGGTAAACAATCGAAAAAATCTGTAAAGAAATTTACTCAGTTCTCTAGCAAGTGGACGTTGTGACACTAAACAATTTTAAAAATCAAAGGAAACTAAGAGTAAAAATATCTTGACGTTCGTAAGAATGTTAAAACAACGAGAGGAAGCACTTGGTAAAGCAAATTGAATTGATTTTCAAATGTAAAAACGGTGGTATTTGAACTTCAGCAGTTGAGAAGGCGATTTCAACGCTTGGTAGTAGCCCGCAAAAAACAGCCGTTCTTGTCTCTTTTACAACATTTAACCTGTATCTGTTAGGTCCCATTTTCAGGATAAAGCTTGAGTTATATGGAAATTATTACTTTTATCTGTTCTCAGTTAAAGCAGAAATAAACAAAATTGTATTTTATTAAAATGCTCCCCTGTATAAATATCAGGCAACAAGCAGACAGACAGACAGACGGAATTGGGAGAACATGTTTTTCATCATCTGGGATCCTGAAACGTGGAAATCTGAAGAAATCTCGAAAGGTGGTTTTGTTGCGATTACAATACTTCCGTCTTTTGGTCGAGAGAAGTAAAAATAAGAGAGTTTAGGGATATATTTATCATTCGCAGACGTAGGACACCTGCCAAGTACAGTAAGTTATTGCCTTTGGCAGTCTACGAGTATATATGGAATTATTTTTAACGATGTTGCTTGTCCTGTAATTATCTTCTACAGAAGTATCCAAATAATACATTTTACCTAATAATGCTGAAGACGACGTTACGATTTTTATTTTAGATTTTGCATATGTATTAATCGAAGAAATTTTATATTCTGTCTCTTGGAAAAGCATTTAAAAATGTTATGTATAGAACTTCAATATTTTGTCAATTTAACGATATATTGAGGTCGCTGAAAGCAATATTGAGTAACAAACATTATGGTAAATAATAGTACTGAAAGTCTACTACTATAAGCTAACGTAATTGTTTTGTAAAAGAACCATTTTTAAATAAAATTAGATTGTGACTATTAATTGTATATTGAGTAGAATTAAGCGTCACATCGTTCCTCGTAGGTGAATTGAAAAACACTTAAGAGTAAAACGATGAATTATCTAAAGTGAACTACTAAACTACTTTTTCAACAAATGCTGTAATCCGTTTTTTTACCTTCATTAATTAAAACGTGAAATGCCAAATATAAGACGTTCTGAGGCCAAGCTAACTTTCATACGCTGGATAGAGAGAGGTAGTGTTATTAACTTCAATCTAGTTGGAAATCACTGTTAGAAACCATGCAGGACTTTCAAGACAATTTTATTTATTCGGACTGTATTTAAGGTATTCAAAACTTTTCTATAGAAAATAACCGAGTACCATATCTTATCATCTACCGTCATAAGAGCATATATTAAAATAAATCTTTATATTTATTTTTTCTACAAACTTTTAACGTAGATTCTTACTTTTATTGCTCTTAATTAGCTTTTTATGGTAAAATAAATTTTTGTGTAATTACTATTGGCAATTTTTAAATTTACTTTTCCGGATGCTATATTAAATTTTGTTTATCTTCAGGAATTATGTAACCTATACTTTAGTTTTTATTGCGTTGCGTAGATGACCATGACATATATTTCTTTTTGAGCAATAATACTTAAAACATTTATTTTTTCAATGACTAAGTCAAACCCTGTATCAGACCATATTTATTTATACTGCGCTAAATGTATATAAATATTCCAACTAGGTAATTTGTGACCCAATGCAAGACACATTTCTGAAATTTGCTATTTGTAAGAAATGTGTTTAAAACAGTTTCATAGAAGGCTATTGTGGTCATCCAAAATTAGTCTTCATGGTCGCAAAAATTATTCCAATTTAATAGTTCGGTGATCCTTGTATCGGCTTCGATTTGCATTTTTAATGAATTGTGCAACTTTTGTGTAAATTGAGCTGTCAGTCACTCAGCAGTGGTAATGAAAATCCACTTGTCTCATTTGGACAACTGGAAAATATCTCGATATGAATTACTAAACGTATAGGCTTAGTAGATACCTTTTTTAGTAAAAAGAGGAACCAAATATTAATCTAGACTTTATTAAGTCCACTTTCACGTATACTTTCTTCTTGATCGTTTGCAATTGTCTATGCTTCTCTCGGTAGAAATTGAATATACCTTATACTATAGCAAAATCAAATAAATAGAAATAACACTCTGTAACTAACGACATAAAAATTTATAATTATTTCACTAGAGCAGTAAATAACAACTTTGTAAATTTTCACACAAGTAATCAGGACAAACAACTGGGACTATTTCAGTATCAAAGTAACTTTGCTTATTACTGTTTGTGTTTATTTCAAGTATTGCAGAATATTTTATTTTCCTGATCAAATTATGATTTGACATTCAAAATTGCAACTGCTATGTAATTGTTCGAAAAATACGGTACTCTACAAAATACAGACGCTAACAATGTACAAGAGGATAGGATAGCCAAATATACAGAATTCAATATAGCACCATAACATTCGTATACTATCAAAAAGCTTTCGTTGGTATAAAATTGTGGGAAATTCAACACGTATTACGAAACAGTAGATAGTAGATATACACAATTCATTTAGTACACATTTGAAAATTCAGAAATAATGATCCAGCTACACAATTACACTCTAATCTATACCGATAAAAGGCAACGTCAGAGTGGTTGCATGATTAGGAAACACGGTTGCGCTACTTTTAATTTATTTATTTATTTATTTCCCAAAGGTCTGTACAATATATTAAGAAAAAACAAAAGAAAAAATCAAACATGTACAAAACAAAGAAGCCTTAATGGCTGTATAGGAAAGGCCAATTTGTAACAAAAGAAAAGTATTCCTACCGAGCAACGGACCGGGATGCATCACTTGTAAAAAATTCTTTTAAACTATGATGAAGCCAAAATTTAAGATGTTTTTTAAATACCTCGAACGAATTTGTTTCTTTTATATGTGTAGGTAATTTATTAAAAATTTACTCCAAGTAAGGGGTTCAATCCTCACAGTTGCCACTGACTAGCGGCTCAACTAGTTGCTCTAAAAGTTGGGTACCGAAATTATGGTGGTGGAAGTAGGGAAGCACAACAATTTTCGAATGCTTGGTGCTGACCACATCACTCAGTAGGCTGCTATAAGTGTGCCAGACGAATGGATAGAGTGCAGCGCCCACAACTTTACCTTACCGATAAAAGAAGAGTAAAAATTTATATAAAAGAAAAAATGATAAGGACGTAATACTGCAAAATATTTTGTTCTGATTTCAAAATTTGGAAAAACGAATATAGTAGTTAAAACTGCAATCTAAAATACAGAGAATAATGTATAAACAAAAACAAAAATAATTACCAATGACGAGAGCGTTGAAAATATACTAATAAATAAAGGACAAACAAAACTTTTAAGAAATCATACCTAGCAAACAGATACTTAAAAAGAACCTATCAATGGATACTAGTTGTTCTAGTAGTCAAAATTGGATTTTCTTAGGAAACAGTTTGATAAATTGTTTCCATAAAGTATTAACGATTAACTATTTCAAAAGTATTATTTGTAGTTCCTCAATATTTTTTCTCCGTGCACTGTTATCAAATATGTGTATAGCTGCATAATATCTCTATCAGCATAAAAGATCTGGACGAAAACATAATCTTTTCGTTAAAATTTTTTATCACAGGACGAATAATATGTTTCCACCTGTAGAAAATTAGAAGATTTTTTGCAAACCTCAATGACTGGTTCTTTTTCTTTAGATTTTTGTAACACCAACTATAATGAAACCTGGTCCATGGTTTCTCGGACATCTGGAGGAGTACACATAGTTGAATCGTCGTCTTTTTACATTTCTATGAATTTAACTAAGCACGTGTTCGTAATGGAATTGCTGAATGGAAAAAGTTTTAAGACAAATGAACTGAAAATCGTCCAAAGTATTTAATTTTTCGTCTTTACAACATAAATAACTAATATGATACGTTTATAGTGATAGTTGTTATGTTTTATTTTATTTCGTTTCTTGCGAATAGGTTGGATGAACATTGTCTTCAATTCTGTGAAAAGATTCTATGCAATGGTAACGACTCCTGACAAATTACTTATCTGCAGTCTTGAGGTTAGGCAAAGAGACGCTCCATCTACATTACGATTCAACTTAGTCTGCATTGGGTAGTCATAAACCTAAATATGACCTGAAATGTGATGTTATACTATCTTCATTCAGTCGGAGAACATTACAATAGATAACCAGGCATGAAGAAACCAAAAGTGAATCTATCAGCAGGTCACAACTATCATATGAGTCTACCCTCTAGCCACAATAAGATTGGAGATAAAATAGATTCAACAAGTACTAGATGTAGACATACACATAGAAAACTACTCACTTAGGGAGTCGAGTAGAATACTACCAAACTTAGAATATATAAATCTTAATTATACTCGTAGTCGCATACGGATATAAAGCTTCGACTGTTGTTGCAGAAGAAAAAATCTGTAAAGGGTTTTACTCAGGACTTCCTTCGCAAGTAAACGTTGTCACACTAAAAAATTTTTAAAATTAAACGAAAATAGGGGGAAAATGTCTTCACGTTCGTAATAATACAGAAACAATAAAATAAAACACTTGGTAATGCAAATTATATAAATTTTCAAATAAAAAAACATTACCGTGGTGGGATTCGAACTTCAACGCCTGCGAACGAGCTAGAGCATACATTTCAATTATAAGCCCGTAGCCCGAAGTTACGCATGCGTTCGTTGCCTCGCCCACCAAGGACCCCTCCGATCAGTGAGATGCGGTTGCCTTATATAGAACGCATAACAAACTCATGTTTTATTTTTTATAACGTTTATTGTGGATCTGTTGGTTCCCATTTCCTGAGGCGTAAAGCCTGTGAAATGTGCAAATTGCTACTTTTATCTATTTCTCAATTAAAGCAAAAATTAACAAAATTTAATTTTTTGCTGTATATATTTATCCAAAATTTCTTCGGTTTTATGCCAGGTAGATACATAATCTGCTTGCAAAATACCGTCTTCCTCCAACAAATAGTTTTTGAGTTATACCACCAACAGACCGACAAACAGACAGACGAAATCGACAAAGATTAGAATACTTTCTTCGTCTTTTAGACGATGGTAGTAAAATTAAGGAGTGGATATTGCCAAACTAACGCTCTATAACACTTTTAAGCTCACACAGAAACATAATATGACTCATTGAAAGTGAGAATGAGCATCGAGATTAAAGAACTCATTAAATCACAATTAATCGGGTGGCTAACACATGCTAAGAGAATAGATGGTAGAAATACGAAAAACAGGTAGAAAAGAAATTACTCAAGTAAGATGTGTATAGATACCATCAGTAGGTATCTATCGTATTTCTTTCTCAGCATACTTACATTTCTTCCTTTACTAAACAAATAAGGAAGTTTATCAGAATACCATTAGAGAATATAAGTAGCGGATGATTCATAGTAATTTATAGTGCAAGTGGGTCATAATAGAATTTACCCACGCAAAGACCGTTGGGGTTACATTTCTTAAAGGGGTTAATTCCTATGATGCGCGTTTGCTATTTAAAATTTTATCCAGCGCCTCTTTCTTATCTTCTTTTATATTAGGATTCTGTTTTTCTGCTTTCTATCTCTTTTGGGGGCAACCTGGAGCTCTTCTACTTTATGGTATTTGGTTTTAGCCTACTTCGCCATTAGATCTGGATTCATCATGTCTATATTATGATCTTGTGGTTTCTCCATTGCTATCTTCACTGTCTCGCCCACCTGATTACATCTTCCATTTGTAGTTCTTTTCTTAAGTCGCTACTACTGTTTTGATCTTGCAAGGTCACTCCTTTTCTTGTTCTTAATGTTTTCATTTCTGTGCTTCTCATTAGCCGTTTGGTTTTGAACGTTTTTGCACGAGTTTCAGCTGTGTATGTCAAAATCCTCTCTTAAACTACCGGAAATTTTTTATGCTTTGATGGAATTCGTTCTAACCTCATCTATTAAGTTTCTGTCGCTTGATATTTGCGTCCCAAGATAGCTGAATATCATCACTTGTTCTATCGCCTCATCGCCAGTCATCAGCTTACATCGAAAAGAGGCTTTTAATATTACAATAGACTTAGTTCTATGTGTGGATATGATCACTTTAAATATTTTAACGGTTCTTTTAAATTTGAATAGGAGACCTTGTAAATCATCTTCGTTTTCTGCTATTAATATAGCATCGTTAGTGCCTACATCGTCAACTTAATTACCTTAATTATTTAGTTCATTACTATATTGAACAGTAGCGGGCCTTGGCAGTCCCCTTATCGAATTCCAACCCTGACGTCTATTTTCTTTGTCATGATTTGATTGTCTTTGCTATTATCCCCGTGGCAACGCAAAATATTAATTATGTAAGGTAGTCGTATTCGGTCAAATGCTTGTTTTACATCTACCATACAGAGGAAGAGAGGTTTAAAAAACTGAATTGCATTTTCTGTTCACTGTCTTATTATGAAAATTGCGTCTATTGTGAACCTATTCTGATGGAAGCCCTTTCTTTCTTTCTTTCTTTTCTTTGCGGTGCGTACCGCCTTTTAAATGGATGGAAGCCCACTGTTCTTCGTCTAATGTTATATCGGGGATTGTTTCAATGCTTCTCTCGGCTGTTTCTTCTTCCTGATCGGTTTCGTATTCAGTACGATTTTTATGTACTCATTTAAAATAAGTTGTCCATTTTTCTGCACTAACTTTAGCTACTTTTTTACTTTTGATGGTCCTAAGCATTGCTCATAGATGGCAAAATCTGCCATAGTGCAATTAATAATAATAATAATAATAATAATAATAAAGTCTTTATTTGGATATAATAATACAAGAAATAAAGCATGTAAATGTAAAAAAAATAAGTGTACCCAAAGAGCGAAGTTCATTAAGATTTGCCAGGGAAAAGCTTCTGTTCTGCCACTTAACCCACACTATACATAAATTTAAAAAAAAGAACTAATGATGAGTATAGAATATAACAAAATCAAGACACTCATGTTGAAACCAAGGTACGCCGAGTGAAAATCCTTGTGTTCTCAATCTTCACGTATGCCTCAGAGTGTTGGACAATAAAGAAAATTAGCCTCCGCAAAATTGATAGCTGGATGCCGAAGAAGAATGCTAAGAATACCTTCGTCAGATATAAGGACGAATGGATGCATACTGAAAGAACTGAAGATAGAAGAGCTGTTGAATATTATATAAGCGACGAAGAAGGAAATAAGCAACATAATAAAAGACGGCCTAGAAAAAATGATGATACAAGGCAAAGTAGATGGTTCTAGAGGAAAATCACCTATACGATATACTGATCTCTTCCCAAAAACAACAAATACGTCTTTACCATAGTGTATGAGAATGGCAGAAAACAGAGACCAATGGAGAACTATGCCAGTAGTAGTTACCAACCCATGATTTTACGAAGCTTCTTACGGGGAACCAATTTAAAGAGAAGCATTTTCCAGTTGTTTTCCATCCCTTTCTTCGAAGTTCAAAACAATTTAATATTAAGATCGCCTTGGTAATAATAATTTCTACAAAATGGCATTTTTAGTCCGAGTTTATTGATAATGTATGCAATGGTATTGTATTTAAATGTACACACACACAGTGGGTAATTGCGATAATTACCCACGTTGCCCTTAGCAACGCGAGTATTTCATTACAGCAATATAAATAGCTTCTTATTTAAAATCACAAGAGTAAATAGACACTTGATACTGCGCTGGATGACCGACCATTCGACGTTGCGATACAATTAACGACGCTTTGCTCTGAAGACTGGTATATGATAGAGTAACAAAACTACACACAAAACAAATACATGACTTAGAAGTAGCCCACATTGAGTCATAAGTGCGCCTAAGTTCACCTTAAAATAAAGACACGTGACTATCAAATATAAATGTTTCTTATAATTGCTCGTCCTGAATTATAACTATAATCTTAACTACATATGCGATTAAAATACTGTCTCTATTACGTAAAGGCTACCTGCCAGTAAATGCATACGTAGTTCTGTAGCCAAATTCGCTTGAATAATATAATTCCTGTAAATTACTGTACGGTTTGCAAGGTTAGAATTGGAATTAAAATTTTATGAAAACGTACTTTGCAAATATGTGTCCCTGTACATATTCGAGACAAGAACTTTAAGTGGCATTTTTCATTAATGATTACCTAACACACTCTATAAGTGCAATATATTTATCACTTTTTGGTTAAATTATTACCAAAAATATATTATGTGTAAATGGCAGTTCCGTCATCTTCAGTCGAATCGAAGGTAGTTCAGTTGTTAACACTTGCACACACATATTTCAGCAAATTCAATAACTAATCCCAATTCTTAAGTAAAAATCAATGGGAGCCTAGGAAAAGATGTTCAGCATAACCACTTCTGATCTTTGCCCCCGTTTCAACAATTCCGTGTTTATATAAAGAAGAAAGTTAAAATCGAAGCCAAATTTCTTATGTAAATAAGAGACCCGAAAATTTATGCGCTGCAAGGAAAGAAAATCTGGTCGTCGCAGCACAAACACGGGGCTTAAGAGATGTGCTTAATCAGTATCGATGTCAGCCAAACGTGATCAGTATGTGGGTTACTGTTACATAAGGCGTATAAAAATATTCTCAATGTCTACTTTTTGAGAAGTTAAGGTCGCGATCTTTCCGTCTTCGGTCAACGGCCGAAATTCTCCATTAGATGCGTTTAGCATTTACATCTCGCTAGCACTATGGGCAATTCGTTTCAAGTACTTTCGGTTTCATGTAAAATATAAATGTCAGTATGTACCTTGCAATTTGGTAATAAGTTGGAAATGTAATTATGAATGCTGGAACATGCAATGAATGAAATTAAACGTTTATTAATATTGGTTGCGAATGTGAAGTCTCTTCAGCTTCATACTTCATACATTTGTGTCTGCAAAAACTGGAAGTATGTGAGAGGCTGTTTTGGCCTATCTACATCTTAAAATCTTTACCAAATAAGTGACTGGAGTCATATATTTCCAGAAGAAGGACAAGTTGATGATAAATGGCTGCACTTTTATTCCATACAATATATTAATTAACGTGATTTATTTTTCACCTGTCCCCGTACAGAATTTACATTAATTATCGCAACAACATTTTGTAACAATGCGACCAAACAAAAATAATATTAATGGATTGTGATGATTGATGCAGCTGTCTTAACGATTTAGTTAAACTGTTTTCCGTAATATTTTGTGTGTTATAACATGACATGATAGTAATTGTTTTCAGAATTAATTGCAGTCACTGCGCGAGAATAAGAAAACCTTTGCAGTATAAAGCTGGCAACAATAACAATGTTGTTGGAAATAAATAATCAGTTTTGGTTCTCCACCAAGGCGATGTTATTGCTCGTATTTAATTTGTCGATATCTCTAACAATTTAATTTTATATTTGTTTGTTTGTTAATGGACATGCAGAGTACCAGGTACCTTAGACACCGACTGCTTTGTTCATATGGTCAAAGTCCTACTTAGAATTTTGCCGACATTTTAAATTTAAGATTGCGTTTAATTATCTAGATATCTTAAAGCTCAGGTAATGTGTCCATCTCGTAGTTGTTAACGCCTTATACCTTGCATCTTCTAGCACGTTTTAAATTCGATTATCTTCTCATACATGAAACTGAGGAGAAATTAATCTTAAACTTCTACACTTGTTTTTAATTCTATTTACATAATAATCAGTTTATACGATCTTGCTTAATTTTCTAGGTTTACTTGGATTGCTTGGATTACTTCGTTTTTACAACGTGGTTAACCATGACTTCGAGTTGTGATGTTGCTCTTCAATTTATAGTAAATTGGGAAACTTTCAGACGTAATGATACGTTAAATTCCTAGAGGTCTGTTGCAAAATATGAATTTGATAATGGAATTATTTACAATTTTTATAAAATGATCACTTTTCGTGATACATATAAAGTAACGAATTAACAGTAATTTAAATAATTTAGCTAACTGTTCAGTTGAACATATTCTTCCATTATCTTGTTATAGAAGTCTCTTATTTCTAACATAAGAAAGAATACATATTATGATTATATTATAAACATAAAGATCATATGAAAGTAAATATGGCTTAGCATCCCCATGTCCCTACACTTCCTTTTTCACTTTCTTAAAACTAGTTTATATAAATTTTATATAGTGTAGAAGATTTACTTCCACTCTGTCTTAGACCAAATCTATGAATAACAGATGTATTTCATCTCCAATCGCTGTCTTCTTTCCTGTTGTTTATTTCAGACAAAATATGTTATCCAAGCATGAGCGATCAGCTATAAAGCCGCTTTGTTCTTCCCGTTAAACGTAGTTTTCACTGTCTGTCCGTCCTATCGGCCAATACATTTTACTATAATTAAGACCAAGTTCGTTCCTTTTCTTTTTGACGTCAGATTTCCATGGAAGCTTGGTGTCAAAGGTCCATATTCTCGGTATGTGAAAACAACTGTATCTTTAAGTTTTCTAACTTTTATATATAGTGACGACATTCGTCCAATTTTCCTTTTTTTTTGGTTGGAGTTTTGCTATTTATGCAGATAGTTTTCGTATCTGTTATTATTTTAAAGGTTTTATTAGTTTTATTTCTTCAAAAATTCTCCGTTAACTTTTTCGAACTGGGTAATGTTCTGTTTTTAGTGTCTTTATTACTTCCCCCGTCTAAAACACGAAGGAAGTATTATAATCGCGAAAAAATCATCTTCCGAGGTTCCTCTAGATCTACACGTTTCAGAGTCCCTAGATGACGAAAAACAGGTTTCCTCAATTCCGTCTGTCTGTCTCTCTGTCTGTTGGTGGTATAACCCAAAAGCTATTTGTCGGATGTAGATGATATTTTGCATACACATTATTTATCTACCTGACATAAAACCGAGAAAATTTCAGACAAATATATACAGAGTGAGCATCTTAAACAATTAAATTTTGTTTATTTTTAATTTAACTTACCAATAAACGCAAGTAATAATTTGTACATAACGCAAGCTTTATTCTTACCAAAAATGTCCCCAATATATACAGAATAACACTGTTGTAGGATAGAAAAAGGAGCGACAAATTAGTGCGTTACTTAATACAGCTGCAACGTAGAAATTCGAAGGATCGGTGCTCCGTAGCTCAGATAGAAATAGCCCGTACCCTTGCAATATCCCACAAAACGTTGGGACTGCATACGCGGTCCGCCTGCCGTTCGAATTCGACCACCGGTAACTTTTTTTTATTTCAAAATTTATTTAATTTATTAGAAACGTGAAGATGTTTTTACTCCTAACTTAATTTGCTTTTTATAATTATTTAGTGTCACAATGACGAGGGAAGTTCTGGGTAAAAACGTTTACAGATTTTTGCCCTTGTAACTTTTTCAACATCTATTTATATAAGTTCTCCTTCAATTATAATTTTTGGTTGTTCTTCTATGAATTCTTTTTATCTCCTGTGAGTTATTCTTTTACAATGTCTTCCCATTGTTCTATTGTGGTCAATATGGGTGTTTTAGTATTATATTTGTTGATGGAATTGATAAAATGCATGCTTCCGTACATCTCTGTGCTCCTATGTAACTTTATACAGGGTGTTATGAAAATGAGTGCAAATATTTTAACCCGTAATAGAACTCGCTAAACTGAACATCTTTTCTATTTATCATTTTTTCGAAAACGCCCTCAAAACTGAGTTACAATTCAAAACAATTTTACTTTAAAAATGCATACCCGCCTATGGAATAATAATTTTTAATTTAGTGGCACAAAACACAAAAAACATTTCTTTGATATGCAAACCAACAAAAACTGCATAGGTACTGATAAAACCTTTAGTTCACCAACGTACTTTATCAACTGAGGTAGGTAAGTTATTGACCGCATGTTTTTTGCACAAGAATATTGCAGTTTTAATATGATTGTGTCGTTCACCTTCAACTTAGATTTGCTTACCAAGCGGCTCGTCAAATTTAGGGGAGATAAATGATTGAAAAAGTATACGATTAAATGAAAAGCGATAGATTTTGGTGAGCTCTATCACTGGTTAAAATATTTGCACTCATTTCCATAACACCCTATATATCCCTACATTTCCTCTCCCACACTTTGTTACTTCTTTCGTCCTATTATACTCTTACCTAGTCTATGGTGTTTTCTTATTAAGCCATTTCGTGTATGCAACTTTTTTATCTACTTCCAGTTGTATTATCAAAGATTATCATAGATACATTGAAAATGGTCTTTCGCAATCTACCGTAGGCCGCCCACACTAGACTTATCTTTCTTTCAATTGTGAATCCATGTTCCAGATATTTGAAAGAAGTTGCTTCTTTGATTTTCGTTCTGTTTATGGCAATACTGGCGCTGAGAACTAAATTCGTCATGAACTGAGTTTTCGATATGTTTATTTCAACTTTCGTGCGAGACATCATTGAACCTATTGAGGTTATTGAGCAATCTAAGAGTTTTAGGAAAGTTATCTGCTCTTATTACAATATTATCAGGAAAGTGCAAGTGAGTTAGCTTTACGCAATCAATCATTAAACTTCTGTCGTCCCAGCCTCTTTCTTCTACATGAATTCCAACAGCATGGTGAAAGGGGAGATATTATCACCTTGTCTTACTCCTTCATTCTACTTTGACTTTAGAGGTACTATTTTCATGTAATCTGACGTTAGCATTTATATTCTGATAGATGTTTTTAACAAACGCTGCATATTGGCATTCTAGTTTGCAATCTGCTAGATATAAATACTTCTTGTTGCTTTTAGAAGTTCAGGGTCAATAAATTTATTTTTATGTACTGTGTTATTTTTGCATACTCGCGAAGGGACCGTGTCTTCAATCCATCTCCTATAGGCGTTTTTATCCTTTTTCACTTCTCTCATGGTTTTCTTCCACCTTGACACTGTTTTCAATAGCCATCTCGTGTTTTTCTTGGTTCTCCACTAGGTGTTCTTCCTTCTGTTTTGGACTGATATATCCCTTTTGATAGTCGATTGTTTGTTGGAAGTTTTCAATTTTGTGCATCAGGGGTTGTTCCTTAAAATCAAACATCAAAACAATGTTGAAACTTAGAAAATAATGTATAGGTCGGAAAATTAAAGGTAGTAGGTATTCAATTTTACGGTATTTTGTAAACATACTGCAATAAAACACCCACAACATGTAAACGAATCCGGGTTCCTTACGGGTGCTATCGTAAAACAGAATTACCGGCCACAACGCAAGATCCTTTACTCAAGAGTGCCATTTAATAACATAATTATACACCATATTAAGACAATTTAGCCTGCCTATTAACGTATTCATGCGAAGGTTTGAGTAGGTGTAGTCCACTCCTTAGTTCCGCAAATCGTGCCAAAACGGGACGCGTTACGTTGATCGGTGAGTAGAAATGATCGTGATTCTCCCATCATGAATAGACTGAAAAAGTCTCCCCAGGACAAATTCTGATGGACAGACTGCAAAAGGTTAATTTATTAATTTCACGCGGAGCACAACATCCGCGTCAGAAGAGACCAATTGTTCCATTCAGTAACATTTAGCTGCCTACAGAGCTTTCACAGATTTTGCACAAACGATGATAAATGTTGACAGAGTAGTTACAAATACAAGTCACTAATCTCACTTCGTTTAGCTGTAGTGCAAGTTTTTGTTTTTGAGAAAGTCGGAAGGAACCGGCGTTATCTGATGACAGCTCTTATTAAAAAAAAAAGGCTCCAGCTCGGTGTCGGTAAATGGTTCAGAACCAGTTGCACCCAGAGACTAACAATTGAAACTGCATGCATAAATTACGGGTCGTTTGCATAATCCCTTTCCTTATAAGACGGACTAGTAGTTTCGCGGTGATTAATAATTCTGATTGTTGTAAGAATTAGCACACCGGCTTTTATTACGGCCACCACGGTGGGTGTGTTGTATTAAAATATGGGAAATAAAACTGTTTTACAACAGATTTTCATTTCTTTATGATTAGTTTTGATGGCGCAGAAATATTGAATATGATTTTAATTATTGGCAGTTTTGTTCATGGTAGAGATCTATAAGAAAGAATTTAATTAAATATTTAAGTAAAGTTTTAAAGACCTTGATGTTATCACTACTATCTTTTTCTCTTCCTCATTTTGTTTTTGCTTTGGAGTTTCTATTCTTTACTATTTTTACCAGATCTTTGTTATCAATTCTTTTAAGATGGTAATTCTATTTATTTTCCTTGGATAAATCTAACGATTCTTACTGTTACGTTGACTGCATATGTGTTTTATTCTTTCCATTCTTTGACTGCATATTTCCAAATTTCTCTTCTAACTCTTATTCTTGCTTTGTTTAATATTTGTCACAAATGTTGTTGCAACCATTTTGAGTAAAATATAAAAATAAACGGAAGTGCCCTATATTGTAAAGCTACCTCACACATCAATAGATTTACAACTGGTAGCACGATGAGACCCTCCTGGAAATATATCATAGGAGACACAAAAGAACAGGGAAAGAGGTGAGAAGAAAAATGGAAAAAATGAAAAGGCCTCAAAATAAATTCAACAAAACATTCGACCACGTTTACGAGCAGCTAAAAAATCTTGAGGTAACCAGATGGTTACAACAGTTTGTTGGACGAGTAGGCCAAATCTGCCGCAGATTTTCGACGATTACTTCGGGAGAAAATCCACTCACAAAGTGTTACAAAACGAAAATCTCGCCGAAATCCGTCGAAAATAAAATCAAGAGCTTTCAAAAACTTCCGGAAAAGAAATGGAGGCCGGAAAAAATGTCCCCACTATTAAAATCTGCACGAGAAGTTTTAGAAAGAAAGGAATAACAATCTCGAATTCAACAACCATTAAAAGCTATTTAGGCAACCCGAAACGCAGCATTGCCGGTCCTACGTTCTTGACCGGATCTCTAGTGAAATCTCCAATTTTCAACCATTACTTTAAATGGTCCTCGCTATGCTGCAGCTTGAACTCCACCGTTGGGAGCAATACTAAAATGGGGCTTTTTTGCCGCTGCATTAGGACGTTAAATTCAGTGAGACGTCTCGTACACCTAGTATCTTTATAAATTAATTATTCTCTTGTTCACCTAGCTAGCTCAGTACACATGAAACTCTTACTTTGTCTCAACATGTGGATAAGAAATGTCAATATTTGCCAAAAACAGGAAACTGGCTTAAAGTTGTAGTATTCTGGGGTTGAAAATTACTTCAAATAGCATGCACAAGACAAGCCATTCTCTTCTCACACAAATAAACAGAGATATATTAATCCTGTAAGTATACATATCCGATTATTTAAAAATTAGAAGACTCTCTAACATAAATGGTCATTCGCAAACACACTAGTTTAGGACAAAACGAAGTCGTTAAGGCCCAATAACTCGTGGCTACACGTATATACAAACAAACAATAGTGAAATAAAAACCCCGCTTTTTAATGCACGTACGTATGTATTTGTCTACGACGCTTATTTCTTTATGCTTCTGAAATCTTCACAACACATCCAAAGCGACAGCTAATCGCTTAAACTGCAAACATGTTCTGTATCGGCTTAATTTATGCTCGATGGTTGGAAACTGCTGGGTAGCAAATTGGCATGACCACGTCACCCCTTGAATGACCACTTGTGTCAAATTTAGAGGATGGCTCCAGGTCGCATCTCTAGCAACTGACGTCACGGCACCAACTAGAAACCCCTTGGTTATGTCGCAAAGTGCGTATTTACTCAGTACACGATTTAAAAACTGCCAACACAGCTTGCTGCATAAAAATACTTATGCAGTAAACTTCATTTGCTGCACGGCTTCAGCCGCTTCCATTTAACTCACCGCATGCGAAATTCCTTAGAGTCCCACACAGACATGTGCCCTGGGGCTCAGCACGTCGGCGACTGCTTAAATTTTGACAAACGCTGTTGAATTTTGGTTTATCGCTAGTTATATTATGACTAGACAATGGCCCCCTGTGTAAAACTGCAAGCTTGCAACCTTGAACGCACGTGGCTTCCTGTCTCACGCTCCCTTTTAGAGATAACGCTTATCTTAGCTGATTAGACATATTATATATACAAGTAGCCTGCACCTCTAAGATAAGTTCCAGTTAGTTCGTAGCTAGATGTAAGAAATTGTCTGGCAGCTAATCTGTGTGCTTCCAATGTTATATTTCATTGTAAAATAAAAATAAACGTTTTTTAAAAAGTCGTTTCGGCGGCCTTTTAATAAAACTCGCTGCACTTACGAAATCAAGTGCTTCACACTGAACAGAGCGAAGTAGTTCATGTCAAAATCATATTAGGTTTAAATCCCGTTGGTAATTTAAGCTTTTGTGAAATAACTATATGTAGTTTTTTACTTCAATTGTATTTATTTCTATGATTACCATAATTTATTCATACCTTATTATTAGAGTTTAATTACACTAGTAATTATTCATTATTCAACATTGTTGAGTCTGCTACTATCTCCAATAAAATACCTTGCTGTTGAAGGTTACATGCACTCAAACTTATTGTGTAAGTTGAGGTTGGAACTTTCTCCCACGTATGGATATTTAATAATATTAGACACATAGAGATCTCTCAAGGAACAAAACTTTTTCACAAAAAATCTTAGAAACTCCAGAATTTGATAGTTTCCCTGTACAGACCGAATTTTTTTAGGCATAAACTTAATAATACTAAAATGATTACTGCAAAAGGCGCGTTTATAATATTCGTATTTTCTTTCCTACATCAATATTTCAATCAAGTTTGGTATACACATGAAGACAACTGCACTTTTGCAATTTATAATACCGTGCTGCTGTGTGGGCGACTAACAAATTTATTTATAATTTATTGCGCATTTAAATGTAATCTGTTGTTTTTATTGAATAAAACAATCGTAAAACTAGCTTTTGGTTTAGATATCTCGTTAAGAATTTGGTCAAATGTTCACTTTCCCAACATAACGCCCTCCTACAACACTTAACCTTTATTATTCACCTGTCAACAATTTAGAGCACATTTAACTTCTACTTTTGTCAATACAACTTTAATAGCAGCACAGATGTCCTCATTTCCAAAGCCTTGCCTTCGCTAAAGGCTATACAAAAAGTGATTATAAAGTGAATAGAGTAGTGTATTTTTCGAAATTCACAGTGATTAAGATAAACCCGTGCAGAAAGCGACAGGTCATGATGCATTAAATTGATTTGACACGCCTTAATTTTCGTTTTTGATTTAAAGTTTGAATGGAATGTGTAAGGAAGCATTCTTTAGATCACGTTTTAAGTTACACGGATTTCAAAGATTTTACTGTGTTAAATAATTTCAAATACTATTTTTGTCACTTCCTGCAATTTTCTTACTTTTTAGTATTTGTGCAAAAAACTAATTCCTTTCCAAATCTGGAAATCTTGGTCTTTAGATGAACGACATAGTCAACAAATAGTTTCCTTCCTATTACTTTCATTCCATGCTACGAGTTTACATAAGCGGAAGTGATTCGTCTTATTTGGGGAATATTTTGTTACTTACATGCTTGTTTTATATCTTTGTTATTTTACATACGAATAAGCAACACTAACAAAATTAATGTAGATGTAGAATTTAATAGTTCTATATTTTAAAAGATTTTTAAAACCATAATAATTGAATCTAGAATACACTTGATAACACTGTACAGTGTACCATTAAAAGTTAGTGAAATAACTAAAGAAATGCCAATATTTAATATACGAGGTTCAAACATAAAAATCAAACTAAAAGCCTCTAGTTAGTATTTTCTTCAACGTTTAAGCCTCTACATTTTACAACGCTGTGAACAGAAATAGACTTTAGTTATCTTTTATATAACCACAAAATGATAATTTAATAATACACTATTTTTGCTTTACATTTCATCATCGCTATACAATGCATTCCCCATTAAACACCTTTTAAATGATTTCTTGAATTCCTTAAACAATAGTTTTTTCTAAAAGGAGAATGCCAGTTCTGATGAATAGTTTAGGAACGCTTTATCAATGGGGACATTCCTTTGCAGTCAATGAGAAACAATCGCCTCTAGCTAATACAAAATTAACCATGAGTACTGTAAATAAGTTTTACATATTAATAAAAGCAGAGTTCTGACTCTTAATAGTCGGATGTGGGAGATGGTCACTTTTAACCCGTACTATTTAACTATGGTATTTTCTAATTTCTGCTTAATTTCATACAATAGTGATATTATTTTATTCAAAGTCGTTATAAGGTTTTTATTTTTGAGATGAGTTAGTATACAGGGTGGCCACAGAACCTGGAACCCCTTACTACTTGAAGTTAATACCCAACGTATACATTTCTTGTCAACACTGATACCCAATACTGATCAGAGTTGTTGCGCCTTGATGATATAAAAGCAACTGACAGTTAATTCTGACATCTGAAAGTTTAAAGTCCAGTAATATGACAAATGAGACCTTTCCTCATGACTCAAAAATATGTGAAGGCTTTCATATACTATTTTATTGCTCTGTTGTAAACACCCAGTGGGACCAAAAAATTTCCAGTCAAGAAGTGTCATTATCTGTAGTAAACCTAAAGTCTGCATTTCTACAGATATAGATGTACACATTTATCTTTTAGTTTTCAAACTAGGAGTAAAAATCATTCACCGTTTTTGTATTTTAGTGTTGGTGCATGTCGAAAATATTTCCTAACTAAATATAAAGAGGAAAAGACGCCATTCCTCATGGTATGCTTCAAAAAGTCATATAGAAATCTAGAAATAAAAAAAAACTACGTCTTGAATGGTCAGAGCAGATCAAAGATGCACATATTGGCATTTTCAAACAACTTTGCCAAGAATTCATTGTTAGTGGGCACGAAAATTGCGGTTATTGAGATGATCTATATTTCCAATTTGGCTATGTTTACGGACCTTGGCTTAATGTTACTGGACTCTTGGCCATTTCTTTCCCTAAGGAACTAGGACGCCGGCGCCGGCACCCTAGAGACCTTTAATGGGTTATTTCTACGCTACTAAGGGAACATTTAAAACAAAGATCAGCTGTCTTATTTGTCTGCAGTGTCCTTTAATATGTTTCTAATATTATTGAGTTTTTGGTCTTTGCTTGCTCCAAAAAACTACGACGCCGACGTCCCAGGGGCGGGGACTATTTTAGACTTTATACATTTACCTTAAAATTTGCTTAATATGACTGGACTGCAAAGCAAAAAGATTTTTTGCGAACAATAGAAATAAAGAACTTCTTATAAAAAAAATCCTGCCTCCTAGTTAAGAAGTGCATGTAGAAGAGGCCGAAGTTGTTGCTGATGTGTCTATCGTAGCAGCAGCTACTGAGAAAGCAAGAAATGGTTCTCGAGTAGTGGTTGTTGGCCAGGACATGGACCTATTAATTCCTTGTGGTTGCAGATGAAATTCATCTTGGGTTTCTACGGCCACGCGAAGAGAATAAAAAACTCAATTTGTTACATACCAACAAAAGTGGCACGGGAATGCCCTAAACTGTGTGTTGTTTCTGAATGCGGTTAGAAGTTGTGATTCTGAACCAACATTTTTGCCTTATAAAAAAATCCGAAGCTGTTAGAAACTGTAGCATTATTTATTGACGATACTATATCCCACGATAACATTGCAGCTGTAGGGTAGAAATTACTACTTGCCTTGTAATATGGGACAAGAAAGTCCCAGACACTTGATGACTATACACATTTTTCCTATAATCGTTTCATCAGTAAACAGCAATTACATTCTAAATTTCAGTAGGCAGTTTTACCTCCTACAAGTGCAGCAGCTGCCAATCACTCATATCATACATGTCAAGTCCAGCAGTAGGTTGGAAATAGTTTAGAGACAACTGCCTGGGGTTGGTGTTGAACCCTTCCATCTTTTTCCTTAGCTGAATTCAATTTAGTTATGACTAAAAACATATAATAGTAAGCCGTATTTTACAGTGCACTTCGTCTAAATTGGAATTTTTTACAAATCAATAATATTATACAGCTCATACTTGAAAACACGATAAGCTTACAGGAAAAATAGTTATCAGACAAATTGTTATTTTATTATGGTATACATTTTTTATTTGAATTTTTTATATATCCATAGGTTAAGGAATTATTGAAAAAAATTAAAAATGAGAAACCAATATGGCGGCAGCAACACAGCTTCGATTTTAGGGGACTTTTAGTATATTTAATAAAAAGGTAAATACAATATTTCTACCAAATTCCTTGCTTGCACTATTTTTTTCAAGATGAAAACTTTTTTTGCATTGCTAGTGGACTGGTAACGGGTTGTGTTTTAATATTTTTAATGGCTGCAGATGTACTACAAACATTTTCTTATATTGGGATTCTCTGTTGAGATCATTCTTGTGGAATACGAAATACAATTACCAGTAACAACACGCACAAAAAGAGCTAACGTGCAATCTGAGGAAGGCAAATAATCAAGTTCATGATAATCATGATTTACTATGTACATTTAGATCATTCCAACAATATTGTGTCTGTAAAAGAGTAATTTCGGGAGTACTTAAACTTGAAAAATTAGAAACCACCTTCTTGATGAATGCATTGAACTGGGCGTCGCACAAAGATTAAATTTCGTGAAGACGTTTCAGCAATCCGAACGGAAAACATTGCAATGACAGCGTGGATTTCACCAAATAGGATATGTTGAGCACATTACATTGAACACTTAAGAGCGTTAATTATAAAAAAAGAACAATTTCGAATTTATAACGTATATAATCGAGTAAATAAAAAAAGATGAGTCAGTTCGGTAATCACGTTTTGAGAACGAACAGCTTGGATAGTAACTTCGTGTTCCACGCAAGCAATACAAATTACGTTAGACTTGCATTTAAAACTTGTCAATTTAACTAAGTCAATTTAAAAATATGTTCTTATGCATTTAATCCCTGACTGCCCGAAGGAAGGAAAAGGGGAACCCAATTATAAATATTAATAGGTTATTGCATTAAATTGATAAGCCGTAGACAAAAACGTTGCGTTGGTAATTAAAGCAAATTGGGAACTACAACTCGCCAGGTCAATGAGAAGTTTGAAACAATTGCCTATAACCAACCCTTAAATAAGAATGCAATTCGTATCAAAATTTGCAAATCTAAAATCTTATAATTAAATTGATTTATAGAATTTTAACTAAATCATGTCCGTATACTATGATTTTCTTTTGTTCTGTGCAAATCCTGATTCTGAATTAATATATGGTTTTCCAATAGGAGGTATCATTTTAAATTTTGAGGCATTTTTAACTGTCAAACATAGTGTAATTTCTTGACAGCTGGAAAGTAAAAACTATACGAGATTTCAGAAAACTACTGATTATTGGCCGCCTACATCGTACGATCTGACACCGCTTAACTCTTTGCTTTGGGGCTAAGGAAAGGACAAAGTCTACGCCGATAATCCACAAATAATTCAAGACCTCAAAGACAACGTTTGACCTGTTGCCAAAATAGTAAAATAAAAAATAAATAAATAATTATGTTAGTGGTGTCATATAGCATATCGATAAATAGCAAAGCGCTCTATATTTTGCATCTCTAGTAACATTACTATTCACCAGTATTCAATACATAGTGTAGGATAAACATTTAAAATAGATGAGCAATTCTACGAACTTTCCTAATTTTTCAACGCAACATATAAAGGTCAAATCGGCTTATTCATATTCGTGGAAACTAGATGTCTCTCACGATCATAGCAATTCGTGTGAATATATATATTAATTGGTTTTTTATTATTATAGAAACCACTTTCATTTTACTGTAATTTCTCTACATTCTAGTCAACCATAATAACAAATCCATATTTTTTACAGGATTCCGTAGTAGATTTAGTCACTGGAATGGGGGCGCCCTTGTCGAAGCTAGTCATCTCATCCCCAGTGCAGGCCTTTCAATTCACTCTCCAACACGAGGACCACACGGCCCCAGGAAGTCCAGCCGTGGAAGTCAAATCCCTCACTAGAGAAGAATTGTGCAAGAAAATGAGCAGCGGCTCGAACTGGACCTTGGAAAGAGATCAAGACCAGGCTGGTCCTTATATCTTCAGGCAAGTTTTAAGAAAAAGCAGCTAATATGACCACTGTTTATGAAAGTGACATAGCCAATTGAGCAGTTCGATGTACTTGACGAGCATGTCTGAAAATTAAGGTTTGCGCAATGTTTGACACAGTGATGTCACGTTCAAATTATTTCGTTAATGGAAAGACGTATGGGAATAGTGCATGCATTAGTATAGTTAAAAGGCGTCGGGCTTCAGCAATCATGCAACACAATTTTGTTTATTGGTTAATTTATAGACGTCTATTAGAACACGCGGGTTCTATCTATCACGTTCATTAAATGTCTGCTTGAAAAAGCATTTATTCGCATATACTGCATTAAAACTTATTGCGAAAACAGCGATTTGTTGTATTTGATTGTATATTCTGTCATACTAGAAATTAAAAAAATGAATGATGCAAGCTCTAAGAATAGATGTTTCGCACACCGTTAGCTTAATTATAACACCCTTAAAAATGAACCTAACTATATTTGTCATCTTTTTCAACAGTTCTTCGAGAAATAGTCATACATATCAAAAATTTCAACCATTTCAGTGATGCGTCTACTACTAAAACTATGTAGAAAATCGGTTACGAAAAAAATAGGTTTAATTGACGATACGAATTGCCCGTTGGATATCACTCTAATTGACGTTTTAATTCTGTAGAAGAGTGAAGAAAAAAAAAATGAAAGCCAAGTGAAAATAGGTTCCCAAAAACTGCAAGTTAACGAAAAAGACTACAGGTGGAATATAGCAAAAATTAAACTGATCTTTAAACGCAATAGAAACAAAAACGCAAAAAAGTAAATAAGTACAGAAAACCAAACAAAAGCTTGATAACTACATATTTTTCAATAGCAGAAATTGATCAACGATTTTTGGCGTATCTAAATATTTGAAGTTTTATAACAAAATGTATCCCAATACATAGAACACATGTCATATACAAGTAATTGAAACATTCAAGACATTCATTAGTATTGCGAACGTGCATGTACCAGTAGAAGAGCAAGATAAATAATTAAACAACGAACTTTATGAAACCCTAGAAAATGTGAACGATAAACTACCACTAAATGAAATTAGAATAATAGAAGATTATAACGCCAAGATGAAAAAGGAAGAAAGATTCTTCCCAATCATTGGCCAATTCAGTTTGCATGATAACTTTAATGAGAATGGGCATAATCAATACGCGTCACAACGGGAAGAGACAGTAGTCCTGTAAGTACCTTCTTCTAAATGAAAGTTTATAAAGGCACCCTCATTGTTGATAGTAACGCGGGTTGGTTTAGAATTTATTACTACATTTATTATTTAGCTTTACTGAAGCAAATAATATACTCGACGATACCATACAGTAGGATGTACCATCCGGTAGGTATTGCACCTGTTGCCACTAGTCGCAAATCTCGTTGATAATAGATACCACTCAGGTTGCCGAGATCTTCAAACAGATAGACTTTAGGAATGGTTAATAAGGTTAGTAGGAATTCGGGTCATTTTCTAGTAAAAATAGGGAAGTGACATGATACCTCTACAACAGTCAACAGACAAACAAGAAAACAGTTAATATTTAGTTCAAATAGGTTAGTAGACTTGAAAGTAAAAACTAGGTACAAATCGTAGATTCCCAAACGATGTAAACATCAAATGCAAGAAGAGTACAATTTTTAAAATACATGTTTATGCGAAAGAAAACACATAAAACCTCAGAAAACATAGTATAAAAAAGTGAAAATTGTACTTACCTGAGAGTACTAATAGCAGAGGACTAGAACAAAGCGAAAAAATAAAATCAAGAAAAGTATATTCCTAAAAGATTGGCCAAAAAAGTACTAGAAGCTAGCATCGAATGAACAAGAAGAAAAGTCCATCCCAAGAAAAAAGATTGCTTGAACAGGTTGAACAGGATCTACGAGAAGAAGGTGTAGAAATTTGAACAAAGAAAGCAGCTGGCAGAGTGCACTGAAGGAAGATAACCAAGCTATGGGGCTAAATGACCCATTTAAATCTTTTAATTATAGATCATTTTCTGTTCTTATAAAGTTAAATATTTTTTTAAAACCTGAAATTATAGATATCACTCTTTCCTATAGAAAACGCTTCCCGTTCTTCTTCCTCTATGAGAATATAATTAATCTGTTATGTAGCGAAAAATAACTCACATTATCGAATATAGCAGCTCCAGTATATATTTTAACTTTTTTAAGGGCTTTACACTCAGAACTTCCCTGGCAAGCAGACGTTGCAACACTAAATCATTTTAAAAATCAAAGGAAACAGACCCAGCGAAGAAATACAAATAAAAAGGAAGTATGTAAAACAAGGCTGTGTGCTGTCACCAGTTTTGTTTAACCTCTACTGTACATATAAACAACTTGCGTTACGCTGACGATACTGTGCGTTTAGCACCTAGTGAAGATGAACTGCAGATTCTGGTAGAGAGCATAAACCAGAAAAGTATAGAAGCAGGGCTGAAGTTGAATGTTAAATAAGACCAAGGTAATGGTAATCAGCAGGAATGAGTATCTAAGAGCAAGCGTAACGATTAACGGTAGACAACTAGAACAGATTGTAAATTACAAATATCTGGGATGCTCTGTTAGTAGTAGCTGGAAGAACTCCGCTGAAATCAAAGCAAGAATCGAACAGGTCAGAAACACTTTTAAAAGAATAAATACGGTACTGTGTTCTAGGGGTTTGAGTCTGAACTTACAACTACGATTGCTTCGATGTTATGTATTCTCGGTCTTACTTTACGGAGTGGAAGCTTGGACCCTCATTGCCTGTACTACTAAAAAAATATAAACATTTGAGCTATGGTGTTATAGGCGTATTCTTAGAATACCTTGGACCGATAGGGTACGCAACACCACAGTACTAGAGAGATTAGAGACACCGAGATCTTAACGCAATAAAAGAGCGTAAATTAGCATATTTTTGCCGCGTTATGAGGAATAGCAAATACAGAATCCTGCCAAACATTTTACAAGACAATATAACATGTGAGCAAACGAAAATGAAATCAAGCTTGGCTGTGAAATATTTGTTCTATGAATAATCTGTTGGTGGCACTGTAAGTCTATATCAAATTCGAGATTAGCAGGTTAGGTTTTGCGTCAGTTTTGACACAGACTGGCGCAAAATCTAACCTGCTAACCTCGAATTTAACATAGATTTACAGTGCCACCAACAGATTATTCATACAACAAATATTCCAACGCCAAGCTTGATTTCATTTTCATTTGCTCACATCTTAGAAGGAAAGAAGGCTTCAAGCCGGAGAAGACACTCCTGGCTAAAGAACTTACGGAAGTGATATGGAGTGAACACTGCTACATTATTCGGGAGAGCAACAAAGTTCAAATAGCTACGATAGTAGCCAACGTTCGCGGAGGACATGGCACGTAACGAAGAAGAAAGGAAAATAGAGGTAAAAATAGCTTCACATTGTTAATAATACTGAAATAATAAAAGAAAACACGGCAATGGGAACTAAATCAATTTCAAATTAAAAAAAACATTACCGGCGATGGGATTCGCACTACAGCTCCTGCAAACGTAAATTTAAATCCGGTCGTCTGATCCACGAACCCTTAGAGGATCTCTCCCAGCTATGCGGTGCGCGGTTGTATTTAACAGAACGGTTTCATGGTTGAAACTTTTTGACTCTTTTACGACATTATCCTGTATTTGTTGAGTCCCATTTTCGTGAAGTGTAAATCCTGGCCTATGAGCAAATTATTACTTTTATCTATTTCTCAGTTAAAGCAAAAATAAACAAAATGTGATTTTTTTAAGGTGCTTACAATTTTTCTTGGTTTTATGCCAGGTAGACATATAATCTGCATGCAATATATCGTCTTCCTCCAACAAATAGTGTTTGACCGACAGACAGACGGAAATGAGAAAACTTGTTTTTCGTCATCACCCTAGAAACGTGGATCTGAAGAAATCTCGAAAGGTCATTTTTTCTCGATTACAATACCTTCATCTTTTAGACGAGGGAAGTAAATATAAAAAATCTGTAAAGGGCTTCAATCAAAACTTCTCTCGCAAGTGAACGTTGTGACACTAAATAATTTTAAAAACAAAGAAAACTAAAGTTAAAAATATATTCACGTTTTTAATAATACTGAACAATAGACAGAAACGCTTGGTAATACAAATTACATCAATTTTCAAATCAAAAACATTATTGACGGTCGAATTCGAACAGCAAGCGGCGGCAAATGCAATTCCAAAGTTTGATGGGATATTGCAAACACTCCTCGCGTCCGTGCGTCGAGACTGCCTTAAATAGAACGAATTTTTCGTTTACCCATTCTTTTACTTTACAGTATTTGTTGGATCCCATTTTTGTCAAGGGTAAAGGCAGAGCTATCCGAAAATTGTTGTTTTTATCTATTTCTCAGTTATAGCAAAACTAAACAAAATTTTAGTTTTAGTAATGTGCTTACCCTGTACATATATGTGCCTGAAGTTTTCTCGGTTTCATTCCAGAGAGATATATAATGTGTATAGAAAATATCGTCTTCCTCCAACAAATAGTTTTTGAGTTGTACCGTCAACAGACAAACAGACAGACAGAATTGAGAAACCTCAAACGTGAACATTTGAAGAAATTTTGGAAGGTGATTTTTTCTCGATTACAATACTTCCTTCGTCTTTTAGAAGAAGAAAGTAAACATAATAAGGCTTTGTACCCACAATAGTGAAGAAAGCTATTAAAACTATGTACAGTAATTAATTTTGTTACCTGATATTTCATGCATGTAAAAATGTACCAAACTAGTAATAGTAATAATAATAAAATGTTTAGGATGTATTAAGCAATAACTATTTTTGTTTCTAAGTTTTCCAACTTTAACCTTAATACGAATTTAAAATGTATTTATGCTAATTAATTACGCACTGAAACAGGTATGCAATCTTTGACACTTTTGGGGATAGTTATTCGTATTCCATAGTTTGTAAAGTTGTTTCTTAAACCGCAAATTACTACCTTGCTGCAGTTTCTTACTTTAATCTAGTTTTACTAATCGCTCAGTATTTTTTCATAATTATTTCTCACATTATAGTTACGTTCAAATACTAAGCAAATATTCATTTGCTATATATTTATGTCTATCGCTCACACGTGTTTGCTGCTTCCCACTCTTCCTTTCATTTACGATGAAAATAAAAAAATAACGTTTCCATTAAGCAATTAGCATAATCCGCATACTTAAACGAATTCTGATCTCATTTGTTGAGTTCGACCAATTTCCGTCCTTGTTACTTCCCACCGCATCAGAATTAAAAGAATTATTTGTAATAAATATATAATATTTTTTTTTACTAAAATTTAATTACTGTATACAGTTAACGGTAATTTGTATTTAAATTCAATTATTACTACTAAAGTAACTGTGCACTCGGCGATAACGAAATTACGTCGCTATTTAGAAATATTTTTTCTATAGTTTTCACTACGAAATACATTAATTTATAGAACTTACCAACTAACGCCATGATCCATTTATTATTATTTCACAACACGCGCTCCCATTAACGACTAATATAGGCAATATCGTGGTCTTAACTGACTTTAAAATTCTAATTTAAGCGCGCTCCCACTATGTGAATAAAACATACAAATGACAAAAACTGGACACGATTTATCGGCTTTTTGCCGTAAAGTAGCAGGTTATTTGTATAAAATTCAACACTTCAATACTTATTGAGTATTTGGATAATTCTCAACTGATATAAACACTTAGGCGTATAATAACCTTATTATTACAAACTTGGACAACCGTTACAGACGCTAAAAGCTCTTCAGAACATATCCTTAGTACACAATTTGTATATGCATTTCGGTTTCGCAATTATAAATTCTTTGATTTCCACCCGATATGCTCTTATTTCACTTAAATATTTAATCAAACAAAAAATAATATGCAAATCCAAACATAAAAAATTGTGATTACTTAGCATAGGAATTACATTACCGTTTACTAATGTAGAGAAAAACTAACACCAACCTCAATATTACAGGAAAAAAACTTGGATCGCATTTGATGATGTCACCAGTATGGACATTAAAGCAAAATATGCTCGAGTACGAGGATTGGCGGGATTAGCATTAAAAGACCTTTCTCAAGACGGAGGCGAAAAATGTGGCGAATTACTTCTAGAAGCAGCTTACAACGGTCTTTCCAAGCAAACACGAGCACCCCGAGGAGCAGTACTGCAATCGCTGGAGAGAGAAATTTTAGAAACGCCATCTAGGCTTCTAGACACGGTACAAGTGTCTCCCTATCGGATATCCAGAGTTATAGACGTCGAAGGAAACGTGCACAGTATAAGACAAGTAAGTACTAAGATAACATTAATTATAACTAAACTAGTATCTACATAATAGGTGACATTTAATGATATCTGAAACGTTGCATGACTGCTGATCCACTTAATAAACGAGTTACATTTGTTATGAGACGTGGCAGCGACCAATCTTCATTTTGAAGAAATTACATACTTACGCGAATTTATAAATTTGTATGACTTACTGGACAGTTTCCGCTTTTTAAATCACTAATAATTTATACCTTACTGTATAATAAAACCAACAATACACATTGCAGTAATTTCTACCTCAAGCTATTATTTACTGGCATGGTAAAATGCTATCAACTTATCTAACACTAGAAAGACACTATCGTTGCACATTACCGGAAGTCAAAAGGTTACCAGGTTTTTACAATATCGGGATAGAAAATATACCTAAATAAATAAAAAAGGCAATGCGATAGCCGAGACTCGAACTCAGATCAACTGCTTGGAAGGCAACTATGCTGACCATTACATCGCCATCGCACACTGCCTGTAGGTGAAAGGTAGTACAGCACTTGAGACGTATAAACAATTCGGGCATTAAGATATGCTACAGTTAAAAAGGATAATGCGATGGCCGAGAATCGAACTCGGATCAACTGCTTGGAAGGCAACTATGCTGACCATTACACCACCATCGCACACTGCCTGTAGGTAACAGGTAGTGAAGCAATCGCCACGTATAAACAATTGGGGCATTAAGATATGCTACAGTTAAAAAAGATAATGCGATGGCCGAGAATCGAACTCGGATCAACTGCTTGGAAGGCAACTATGCTGACCATTACACCACCATCGCACACTGCCTGTAGGTGAAAGGTAGTAAAGCACTCGACACGTATAAACAATTGGGGCATTAAGATATGCTACAGTTAAAAAAGATAATGCAATGGCCGAGAATCGAACTCGGATCAACTGCTTGGAAGGCAACTATGCTGACCATTACACCACCATCGCACACTGCCTGTAGGTAACAGGTAGTGAAGCACTCGCCACGTATAAACAATTGGGGCATTAAGATATGCTACAGTTAAAAAAGATAATGCGATGGCAAGAATCGAACTCGGATCAACTGCTTGGAAGGCAACTATGCTGACCATTACACCACCATCGCTCACTGCCTGTAGGTGAAAGGTAGTAAGCACTCGACACGTATAAACAATTCGGGCATTAAGATATGCTACAGTTAAAAAAGATAATGCAATGGCCGAGAATCGAACTCGGATCAACTGCTTGGAAGGCAACTATGCTGACCATTACATCGCCATCGCACACTGCCTGTAGGTGAAAGGTAGTACAGCACTTGAGACGTATAAACAATTCGGGCATTAAGATATGCTACAGTTAAAAAGGATAATGCGATGGCCGAGAATCGAACTCGGATCAACTGCTTGGAAGGCAACTATGCTGACCATTACACCACCATCGCACACTGCCTGTAGGTAACAGGTAGTGAAGCAATCGCCACGTATAAACAATTGGGGCATTAAGATATGCTACAGTTAAAAAAGATAATGCGATGGCCGAGAATCGAACTCGGATCAACTGCTTGGAAGGCAACTATGCTGACCATTACACCACCATCGCACACTGCCTGTAGGTGAAAGGTAGTAAAGCACTCGACACGTATAAACAATTGGGGCATTAAGATATGCTACAGTTAAAAAAGATAATGCAATGGCCGAGAATCGAACTCGGATCAACTGCTTGGAAGGCAACTATGCTGACCATTACCCCACCATCGCACACTGCCTGTAGGTGAAAGGTAGTGAAGCACTCGCCACGTATAAACAATTGGGGCATTAAGATATGCTACAGTTAAAAAAGATAATGCAATGGCCGAGAATCGAACTCGGATCAACTGCTTGGAAGGCAACTATGCTGACCATTACACCACCATCGCACACTGCCTGTAGGTAACAGGTAGTGAAGCACTCGCCACGTATAAACAATTGGGGCATTAAGATATGCTACAGTTAAAAAAGATAATGCGATGGCAAGAATCGAACTCGGATCAACTGCTTGGAAGGCAACTATGCTGACCATTACACCACCATCGCACACTGCCTGTAGGTGAAAGGTAGTAAGCACTCGACACGTATAAACAATTCGGGCATTAAGATATGCTACAGTTAAAAAAGATAATGCAATGGCCGAGAATCGAAATCAGATCAACTGCTTGGAAGGCAACTATGCTGACCATTACATCGCCATCGCACACTGCCTGTAGGTGAAAGGTAGTACAGCACTTGAGACGTATAAACAATTCGGGCATTAAGATATGCTACAGTTAAAAAGGATAATGCGATGGCCGAGAATCGAACTCGGATCAACTGCTTGGAAGGCAACTATGCTGACCATTACACCACCATCGCACACTGCCTGTAGGTGAAAGGTAGTAAAGCACTCGACACGTATAAACAATTGGGGCATTAAGATATGCTACAGTTAAAAAAGATAATGCAATGGCCGAGAATCGAACTCGGATCAACTGCTTGGAAGGCAACTATGCTGACCATTACCCCACCATCGCACACTGCCTGTAGGTGAAAGGTAGTGAAGCACTCGCCACGTATAAACAATTGGGGCATTAAGATATGCTACAGTTAAAAAAGATAATGCAATGGCCGAGAATCGAACTCGGATCAACTGCTTGGAAGGCAACTATGCTGACCATTACACCACCATCGCACACTGCCTGTAGGTGAAAGGTAGTCAGCACTCGACACGTATAAACAATTGGGGCATTAAGATATGCTACAGTTAAAAAAGATAATGCAATGGCCGAGAATCGAACTCGGATCAACTGCTTGGAAGGCAACTATGCTGACCATTACCCCACCATCGCACACTGCCTGTAGGTGAAAGGTAGTGAAGCACTCGCCACGTATAAACAATTGGGGCATTAAGATATGCTACAGTTAAAAAAGATAATGCGATGGCCGAGAATCGAACTCGGATCAACTGCTTGGAAGGCAACTATGCTGACCATTACACCACCATCGCACACTGCCTGTAGGTGAAAGGTAGTAAAGCACTCGACACGTATAAACAATTGGGGCATTAAGATATGCTACAGTTAAAAAAGATAATGCAATGGCCGAGAATCGAACTCGGATCAACTGCTTGGAAAGCAACTATGCTGACCATTACCCCACCATCGCACACTGCCTGTAGGTGAAAGGTAGTGAAGCACTCGCCACGTATAAACAATTGGGGCATTAAGATATGCTACAGTTAAAAAAGGTAATGCGATGGCCGAGAATCGAACTCGGATCAACTGCTTGGAAGGCAACTATGCTGACCATTACACCACCATCGCACACTGCCTGTAGGTAACAGGTAGTGAAGCACTCGCCACGTATAAACAATTGGGGCATTAAGATATGCTACAGTTAAAAAAGATAATGCGATGGCCGAGAATCGAACTCGGATCAACTGCTTGGAAGCCAACTATGCTGACCATTACACCACCATCGCACATTGCCTGTAGGTGAAAGGTAGTACAGCACTCGACACGTATAAACAATTGTGGCATTAAGATATGCTACAGTTAAAAAAGATAATGCTATGGCCGAGAATCGAACTCGGATCAACTGCTTGGAAGGCAACTATGCTGACCATTACACCACCATCGCACACTGCCTGTAGGTGAAAGGTAGTGAAGCACTCGCCACGTATAAACAATTGGGGCATTAAGATATGCTACAGTTAAAAAAGATAATGCGATGGCCGAGAATCGAACTCGGATCAACTGCTTGGAAGGCAACTATGCTGACCATTACACCACCATCGCACATTGCCTGTAGGTGAAAGGTAGTACAGCACTCGACACGTATAAACAATTGTGGCATTAAGATATGCTACAGTTAAAAAAGATAATGCTATGGCCGAGAATCGAACTCGGATCAACTGCTTGGAAGGCAACTATGCTGACCAATACACCACCATCGCACACTGCCTTTAGGTGAAAGGTAGTAAAGCACTCGACACATATAAACAATTGGGGCATTAAGATATGCCACAGTTAAAAAGATAATGCGATGGCCGAGAATCGAACTCGGATCAATTGCTTGGAAGGCAACTATGCTGACCATTACACCACCATCGCACACTGCCTGTAGGTGAAAGGTAGTAAAGCACTCGACACGTATAAACAATTGGGGCATTAAGATATGCTACAGTTAAAAAAAAATGCGATGGCCCAAAGTCGAACTCGGATCAACTGCTTGGAAGGCAACTATGCTGACCATTACACCACCATCGCACACTGCCTGTAGGTGAAAGGTAGTAAAGCACTCGACACGTATAAACAATTGGGGCATTAAGATATGCTACAGTTAAAAAAGATAATGCGATGGCAAGAATCGAACTCGGATCAACTGCTTGGAAGGCAACTATGCTGACCATTACACCACCATCGCACACTGCCTGTAGGTGAAAGGTAGTAAGCACTCGACACGTATAAACAATTCGGGCATTAAGATATGCTACAGTTAAAAAAGATAATGCAATGGCCGAGAATCGAAATCAGATCAACTGCTTGGAAGGCAACTATGCTGACCATTACATCGCCATCGCACACTGCCTGTAGGTGAAAGGTAGTACAGCACTTGAGACGTATAAACAATTCGGGCATTAAGATATGCTACAGTTAAAAAGGATAATGCGATGGCCGAGAATCGAACTCGGATCAACTGCTTGGAAGGCAACTATGCTGACCATTACACCACCATCGCACACTGCCTGTAGGTAACAGGTAGTGAAGCAATCGCCACGTATAAACAATTGGGGCATTAAGATATGCTACAGTTAAAAAAGATAATGCGATGGCCGAGAATCGAACTCGGATCAACTGCTTGGAAGGCAACTATGCTGACCATTACACCACCATCGCACACTGCCTGTAGGTGAAAGGTAGTAAAGCACTCGACACGTATAAACAATTGGGGCATTAAGATATGCTACAGTTAAAAAAGATAATGCGATGGCAAGAATCGAACTCGGATCAACTGCTTGGAAGGCAACTATGCTGACCATTACACCACCATCGCACACTGCCTGTAGGTGAAAGGTAGTAAGCACTCGACACGTATAAACAATTCGGGCATTAAGATATGCTACAGTTAAAAAAGATAATGCAATGGCCGAGAATCGAAATCAGATCAACTGCTTGGAAGGCAACTATGCTGACCATTACATCGCCATCGCACACTGCCTGTAGGTGAAAGGTAGTACAGCACTTGAGACGTATAAACAATTCGGGCATTAAGATATGCTACAGTTAAAAAGGATAATGCGATGGCCGAGAATCGAACTCGGATCAACTGCTTGGAAGGCAACTATGCTGACCATTACATCGCCATCGCACACTGCCTGTAGGTGAAAGGTAGTACAGCACTTGAGACGTATAAACAATTCGGGCATTAAGATATGCTACAGTTAAAAAGGATAATGCGATGGCCGAGAATCGAACTCGGATCAACTGCTTGGAAGGCAACTATGCTGACCATTACACCACCATCGCACACTGCCTGTAGGTAACAGGTAGTGAAGCAATCGCCACGTATAAACAATTGGGGCATTAAGATATGCTACAGTTAAAAAAGATAATGCGATGGCCGAGAATCGAACTCGGATCAACTTCTTGGAAGGCAACTATGCTGACCATTACACCACCATCGCACACTGCCTGTAGGTGAAAGGTAGTAAAGCACTCGACACGTATAAACAATTGGGGCATTAAGATATGCTACAGTTAAAAAAGATAATGCGATGGCAAGAATCGAACTCGGATCAACTGCTTGGAAGGCAACTATGCTGACCATTACACCACCATCGCACACTGCCTGTAGGTGAAAGGTAGTACAGCACTTGAGACGTATAAACAATTCGGGCATTAAGATATGCTACAGTTAAAAAGGATAATGCGATGGCCGAGAATCGAACTCGGATCAACTGCTTGGAAGGCAACTATGCTGACCATTACACCACCATCGCACACTGCCTGTAGGTAACAGGTAGTGAAGCAATCGCCACGTATAAACAATTGGGGCATTAAGATATGCTACAGTTAAAAAAGATAATGCGATGGCCGAGAATCGAACTCGGATCAACTGCTTGGAAGGCAACTATGCTGACCATTACACCACCATCGCACACTGCCTGTAGGTGAAAGGTAGTAAAGCACTCGACACGTATAAACAATTGGGGCATTAAGATATGCTACAGTTAAAAAAGATAATGCGATGGCAAGAATCGAACTCGGATCAACTGCTTGGAAGGCAACTATGCTGACCATTACACCACCATCGCACACTGCCTGTAGGTGAAAGGTAGTACAGCACTTGAGACGTATAAACAATTCGGGCATTAAGATATGCTACAGTTAAAAAGGATAATGCGATGGCCGAGAATCGAACTCGGATCAACTGCTTGGAAGGCAACTATGCTGACCATTACACCACCATCGCACACTGCCTGTAGGTAACAGGTAGTGAAGCAATCGCCACGTATAAACAATTGAGGCATTAAGATATGCTACAGTTAAAAAAGATAATGCGATGGCCGAGAATCGAACTCGGATCAACTGCTTGGAAGGCAACTATGCTGACCATTACACCACCATCGCACACTGCCTGTAGGTGAAAGGTAGTAAAGCACTCGACACGTATAAACAATTGGGGCATTAAGATATGCTACAGTTAAAAAAGATAATGCGATGGCAAGAATCGAACTCGGATCAACTGCTTGGAAGGCAACTATGCTGACCATTACACCACCATCGCACACTGCCTGTAGGTGAAAGGTAGTAAGCACTCGACACGTATAAACAATTCGGGCATTAAGATATGCTACAGTTAAAAAAGATAATGCAATGGCCGAGAATCGAAATCAGATCAACTGCTTGGAAGGCAACTATGCTGACCATTACATCGCCATCGCACACTGCCTGTAGGTGAAAGGTAGTACAGCACTTGAGACGTATAAACAATTCGGGCATTAAGATATGCTACAGTTAAAAAGGATAATGCGATGGCCGAGAATCGAACTCGGATCAACTGCTTGGAAGGCAACTATGCTGACCATTACACCACCATCGCACACTGCCTGTAGGTAACAGGTAGTGAAGCAATCGCCACGTATAAACAATTGGGGCATTAAGATATGCTACAGTTAAAAAAGATAATGCGATGGCCGAGAATCGAACTCGGATCAACTGCTTGGAAGGCAACTATGCTGACCAATACACCACCATCGCACACTGCCTGTAGGTGAAAGGTAGTAAAGCACTCGACACGTATAAACAATTGGGGCATTAAGATATGCTACAGTTAAAAAAGATAATGCAATGGCCGAGAATCGAACTCGGATCAACTGCTTGGAAGGCAACTATGCTGACCATTACCCCACCATCGCACACTGCCTGTAGGTGAAAGGTAGTGAAGCACTCGCCACGTATAAACAATTGGGGCATTAAGATATGCTACAGTTAAAAAAGATAATGCAATGGCCGAGAATCGAACTCGGATCAACTGCTTGGAAGGCAACTATGCTGACCATTACACCACCATCGCACACTGCCTGTAGGTGAAAGGTAGTAAGCACTCGACACGTATAAACAATTCGGGCATTAAGATATGCTACAGTTAAAAAAGATAATGCAATGGCCGAGAATCGAAATCAGATCAACTGCTTGGAAGGCAACTATGCTGACCATTACATCGCCATCGCACACTGCCTGTAGGTGAAAGGTAGTACAGCACTTGAGACGTATAAACAATTCGGGCATTAAGATATGCTACAGTTAAAAAAGATAATGCAATGGCCGAGAATCGAACTCGGATCAACTGCTTGGAAGGCAACTATGCTGACCATTACACCACCATCGCACACTGCCTGTAGGTGAAAGGTAGTCAGCACTCGACACGTATAAACAATTGGGGCATTAAGATATGCTACAGTTAAAAAAGATAATGCAATGGCCGAGAATCGAACTCGGATCAACTGCTTGGAAGGCAACTATGCTGACCATTACCCCACCATCGCACACTGCCTGTAGGTGAAAGGTAGTGAAGCACTCGCCACGTATAAACAATTGGGGCATTAAGATATGCTACAGTTAAAAAAGATAATGCGATGGCCGAGGATCGAACTCGGATCAACTGCTTGGAAGGCAACTATGCTGACCATTACACCACCATCGCACACTGCCTGTAGGTGAAAGGTAGTAAAGCACTCGACACGTATAAACAATTGGGGCATTAAGATATGCTACAGTTAAAAAAGATAATGCAATGGCCGAGAATCGAACTCGGATCAACTGCTTGGAAAGCAACTATGCTGACCATTACCCCACCATCGCACACTGCCTGTAGGTGAAAGGTAGTGAAGCACTCGCCACGTATAAACAATTGGGGCATTAAGATATGCTACAGTTAAAAAAGATAATGCGATGGCCGAGAATCGAACTCGGATCAACTGCTTGGAAGGCAACTATGCTGACCATTACACCACCATCGCACACTGCCTGTAGGTAACAGGTAGTGAAGCACTCGCCACGTATAAACAATTGGGGCATTAAGATATGCTACAGTTAAAAAAGATAATGCGATGGCCGAGAATCGAACTCGGATCAACTGCTTGGAAGCCAACTATGCTGACCATTACACCACCATCGCACATTGCCTGTAGGTGAAAGGTAGTACAGCACTCGACACGTATAAACAATTGTGGCATTAAGATATGCTACAGTTAAAAAAGATAATGCTATGGCGGAGAATCGAACTCGGATCAACTGCTTGGAAGGCAACTATGCTGACCATTACACCACCATCGCACACTGCCTGTAGGTGAAAGGTAGTGAAGCACTCGCCACGTATAAACAATTGGGGCATTAAGATATGCTACAGTTAAAAAAGATAATGCGATGGCCGAGAATCGAACTCGGATCAACTGCTTGGAAGGCAACTATGCTGACCATTACACCACCATCGCACATTGCCTGTAGGTGAAAGGTAGTACAGCACTCGACACGTATAAGCAATTGTGGCATTAAGATATGCTACAGTTAAAAAAGATAATGCTATGGCCGAGAATCGAACTCGGATCAACTGCTTGGAAGGCAACTATGCTGACCAATACACCACCATCGCACACTGCCTTTAGGTGAAAGGTAGTAAAGCACTCGACACATATAAACAATTGGGGCATTAAGATATGCCACAGTTAAAAAAGATAATGCGATGGCCGAGAATCGAACTCGGATCAATTGCTTGGAAGGCAACTATGCTGACCATTACCCCACCATCGCACACTGCCTGTAGGTGAAAGGTAGTAAAGCACTCGACACGTATAAACAATTGGGGCATTAAGATATGCTACAGTTAAAAAAAAATGCGATGGCCGAAAGTCGAACTCGGATCAACTGCTTGGAAGGCAACTATGCTGACCATTACACCACCATCGCACACTGCCTGTAGGTGAAAGGTAGTAAAGCACTCGACACGTATAAACAATTGGGGCATTAAGATATGCTACAGTTAAAAAAGATAATGCGATGGCAAGAATCGAACTCGGATCAACTGCTTGGAAGGCAACTATGCTGACCATTACACCACCATCGCACACTGCCTGTAGGTGATAGGTAGTAAGCACTCGACACGTATAAACAATTCGGGCATTAAGATATGCTACAGTTAAAAAAGATAATGCAATGGCCGAGAATCGAAATCAGATCAACTGCTTGGAAGGCAACTATGCTGACCATTACATCGCCATCGCACACTGCCTGTAGGTGAAAGGTAGTACAGCACTTGAGACGTATAAACAATTCGGGCATTAAGATATGCTACAGTTAAAAAGGATAATGCGATGGCCGAGAATCGAACTCGGATCAACTGCTTGGAAGGCAACTATGCTGACCATTACACCACCATCGCACACTGCCTGTAGGTAACAGGTAGTGAAGCAATCGCCACGTATAAACAATTGGGGCATTAAGATATGCTACAGTTAAAAAAGATAATGCGATGGCCGAGAATCGAACTCGGATCAACTGCTTGGAAGGCAACTATGCTGACCATTACACCACCATCGCACACTGCCTGTAGGTGAAAGGTAGTAAAGCACTCGACACGTATAAACAATTGGGGCATTAAGATATGCTACAGTTAAAAAAGATAATGCGATGGCAAGAATCGAACTCGGATCAACTGCTTGGAAGGCAACTATGCTGACCATTACACCACCATCGCACACTGCCTGTAGGTGAAAGGTAGTAAAGCACTTAAGACGTATAAACAATTCCGGCATTAAAATATGCTACAGTTCAAAAAGATAATGCGATGGCCGAGAATCGAACTCGGATCAACTGCTTGGAAGGCAACTATGCTGACCATTACACCACCATCGCACACTGCCTGTAGGTAACAGGTAGTGAAGCACTCGCCACGTATAAACAATTGGGGCATTAAGATATGCTACAGTTAAAAAAGATAATGCGATGGCCGAGAATCGAACTCGGATCAACTGCTTGGAAGGCAACTATGCTGACCATTACACCACCATCGCACACTGCCTGTAGGTGAAACGTAGTGAAGCACTCGCCACGTATAAAAAATTGGGGCATTAAGATATGCTACAGTTAAAAAAGATAATGCGATGGCCGAGAATCGAACTCGGATCAACTGCTTGGAAGGCAACTATGCTGACCAATACACCACCATCGCACACTGGCTGTAGGTGAAAGGTAGTAAAGCACTTAACACGTATAAGCAATTCGGGCATTAAGATATGCCACAGTTAAAAAATATAATGCGATGGCCGAGAATCGAACTCGGATCAACTGCTTGGAAGGCAACTATGCTGACCATTACACCACCATCGCACACTGCCTCTAGGTGAAAGGTAGTGAAGCATTCGCCACGTATAAACAATTCGGACATTAAAATATGCCACAGTTAAAAAAGATAATGCGATGGCCGAGAATCGAACTCGGATCAACTGCTTGGAAGGCAACTATGCTGACCATTACACCACCATCGCACACTGCCTGTAGGTGAAACGTAGTAAAGCACTGGACACGTATAAACAATTGGGGCATTAAGATATGCCACAGTTAAAAAAGATAATGCGATGGCCGAGAATCGAACTCGGATCAACTGCTTGGAAGGCAACTATGCTGACCATTACACCACCATCGCACACTGCCTCTAGGTGAAACGTAGTGAAGCACTCGCCACGTATAAACAATTGGGGCATTAAGATATGCTACAGTTAAAAAAGATAATGCGATGGCCGAGAATCGAACTCGGATCAACTGCTTGGAAGGCAACTATGCTGACCATTACACCACCATCGCACACTGCCTGTAGGTGAAAGGTAGTAAAGCACTTAAGACGTATAAACAATTCCGGCATTAAAATATGCTACAGTTCAAAAAGATAATGCAATGGCCGAGAATCGAACTCCGATCAACTGCTTGGAAGGCAACTATGCTGACTATTACACCACCATCACACTGCCTGTAGGTGAAAGGTTGCAAAGCACTCGACACGTATAAACAATTGGGGCATTAAGATATGCCATAGTTAAAAAAGATAATGCGATGGCCGAGAATCGAACTCGGATCAACTGCTTGGAAGGCAACTATGCTGACCATTACACCACCATCGCACACTGCCTGTAGGTGAAAGGTAGTGAAGCACTCGCCACGTATAAACAATTGGGGCATTAAGATATGCTACAGTTAAAAAAGATAATGCGATGGCCGAGAATCGAACTCGGATCAACTGCTTGGAAGGCAACTATGCTGACCATTACACCACCATCGCACACTGCCTGTAGGTAACAGGTAGTGAAGCACTCGCCACGTATAAACAATTGGGGCATTAAGATATGCTACAGTTAAAAAAGATAATGCGATGGCCGAGAATCGAACTCGGATCAACTGCTTGGAAGCCAACTATGCTGACCATTACACCACCATCGCACATTGCCTGTAGGTGAAAGGTAGTACAGCACTCGACACGTATAAACAATTGTGGCATTAAGATATGCTACAGTTAAAAAAGATAATGCTATGGCGGAGAATCGAACTCGGATCAACTGCTTGGAAGGCAACTATGCTGACCATTACACCACCATCGCACACTGCCTGTAGGTGAAAGGTAGTGAAGCACTCGCCACGTATAAACAATTGGGGCATTAAGATATGCTACAGTTAAAAAAGATAATGCGATGGCCGAGAATCGAACTCGGATCAACTGCTTGGAAGGCAACTATGCTGACCATTACACCACCATCGCACATTGCCTGTAGGTGAAAGGTAGTACAGCACTCGACACGTATAAGCAATTGTGGCATTAAGATATGCTACAGTTAAAAAAGATAATGCTATGGCCGAGAATCGAACTCGGATCAACTGCTTGGAAGGCAACTATGCTGACCAATACACCACCATCGCACACTGCCTGTAGGTGAAAGGTAGTGAAGCACTCGCCACGTATAAACAATTGGGGCATTAAGATATGCTACAGTTAAAAAAGATAATGCGATGGCCGAGAATCGAACTCGGATCAACTGCTTGGAAGGCAACTATGCTGACCATTACACCACCATCGCACATTGCCTGTAGGTGAAAGGTAGTAAAGCACTCGACACGTATAAACAATTGGGGCATTAAGATATGCTACAGTTAAAAAAGATAATGCAATGGCCGAGAATCGAACTCGGATCAACTGCTTGGAAAGCAACTATGCTGACCATTACCCCACCATCGCACACTGCCTGTAGGTGAAAGGTAGTGAAGCACTCGCCACGTATAAACAATTGGGGCATTAAGATATGCTACAGTTAAAAAAGATAATGCGATGGCCGAGAATCGAACTCGGATCAACTGCTTGGAAGGCAACTATGCTGACCATTACACCACCATCGCACACTGCCTGTAGGTAACAGGTAGTGAAGCACTCGCCACGTATAAACAATTGGGGCATTAAGATATGCTACAGTTAAAAAAGATAATGCGATGGCCGAGAATCGAACTCGGATCAACTGCTTGGAAGCCAACTATGCTGACCATTACACCACCATCGCACATTGCCTGTAGGTGAAAGGTAGTACAGCACTCGACACGTATAAACAATTGTGGCATTAAGATATGCTACAGTTAAAAAAGATAATGCTATGGCGGAGAATCGAACTCGGATCAACTGCTTGGAAGGCAACTATGCTGACCATTACACCACCATCGCACACTGCCTGTAGGTGAAAGGTAGTGAAGCACTCGCCACGTATAAACAATTGGGGCATTAAGATATGCTACAGTTAAAAAAGATAATGCGATGGCCGAGAATCGAACTCGGATCAACTGCTTGGAAGGCAACTATGCTGACCATTACACCACCATCGCACATTGCCTGTAGGTGAAAGGTAGTACAGCACTCGACACGTATAAGCAATTGTGGCATTAAGATATGCTACAGTTAAAAAAGATAATGCTATGGCCGAGAATCGAACTCGGATCAACTGCTTGGAAGGCAACTATGCTGACCAATACACCACCATCGCACACTGCCTTTAGGTGAAAGGTAGTAAAGCACTCGACACATATAAACAATTGGGGCATTAAGATATGCCACAGTTAAAAAAGATAATGCGATGGCCGAGAATCGAACTCGGATCAATTGCTTGGAAGGCAACTATGCTGACCATTACCCCACCATCGCACACTGCCTGTAGGTGAAAGGTAGTAAAGCACTCGACACGTATAAACAATTGGGGCATTAAGATATGCTACAGTTAAAAAAAAATGCGATGGCCGAAAGTCGAACTCGGATCAACTGCTTGGAAGGCAACTATGCTGACCATTACACCACCATCGCACACTGCCTGTAGGTGAAAGGTAGTAAAGCACTCGACACGTATAAACAATTGGGGCATTAAGATATGCTACAGTTAAAAAAGATAATGCGATGGCAAGAATCGAACTCGGATCAACTGCTTGGAAGGCAACTATGCTGACCATTACACCACCATCGCACACTGCCTGTAGGTGATAGGTAGTAAGCACTCGACACGTATAAACAATTCGGGCATTAAGATATGCTACAGTTAAAAAAGATAATGCAATGGCCGAGAATCGAAATCAGATCAACTGCTTGGAAGGCAACTATGCTGACCATTACATCGCCATCGCACACTGCCTGTAGGTGAAAGGTAGTACAGCACTTGAGACGTATAAACAATTCGGGCATTAAGATATGCTACAGTTAAAAAGGATAATGCGATGGCCGAGAATCGAACTCGGATCAACTGCTTGGAAGGCAACTATGCTGACCATTACACCACCATCGCACACTGCCTGTAGGTAACAGGTAGTGAAGCAATCGCCACGTATAAACAATTGGGGCATTAAGATATGCTACAGTTAAAAAAGATAATGCGATGGCCGAGAATCGAACTCGGATCAACTGCTTGGAAGGCAACTATGCTGACCATTACACCACCATCGCACACTGCCTGTAGGTGAAAGGTAGTAAAGCACTCGACACGTATAAACAATTGGGGCATTAAGATATGCTACAGTTAAAAAAGATAATGCGATGGCAAGAATCGAACTCGGATCAACTGCTTGGAAGGCAACTATGCTGACCATTACACCACCATCGCACACTGCCTGTAGGTGAAAGGTAGTAAAGCACTTAAGACGTATAAACAATTCCGGCATTAAAATATGCTACAGTTCAAAAAGATAATGCGATGGCCGAGAATCGAACTCGGATCAACTGCTTGGAAGGCAACTATGCTGACCATTACACCACCATCGCACACTGCCTGTAGGTAACAGGTAGTGAAGCACTCGCCACGTATAAACAATTGGGGCATTAAGATATGCTACAGTTAAAAAAGATAATGCGATGGCCGAGAATCGAACTCGGATCAACTGCTTGGAAGGCAACTATGCTGACCATTACACCACCATCGCACACTGCCTGTAGGTGAAACGTAGTGAAGCACTCGCCACGTATAAAAAATTGGGGCATTAAGATATGCTACAGTTAAAAAAGATAATGCGATGGCCGAGAATCGAACTCGGATCAACTGCTTGGAAGGCAACTATGCTGACCAATACACCACCATCGCACACTGGCTGTAGGTGAAAGGTAGTAAAGCACTTAACACGTATAAGCAATTCGGGCATTAAGATATGCCACAGTTAAAAAATATAATGCGATGGCCGAGAATCGAACTCGGATCAACTGCTTGGAAGGCAACTATGCTGACCATTACACCACCATCGCACACTGCCTCTAGGTGAAAGGTAGTGAAGCATTCGCCACGTATAAACAATTCGGACATTAAAATATGCCACAGTTAAAAAAGATAATGCGATGGCCGAGAATCGAACTCGGATCAACTGCTTGGAAGGCAACTATGCTGACCATTACACCACCATCGCACACTGCCTGTAGGTGAAACGTAGTAAAGCACTGGACACGTATAAACAATTGGGGCATTAAGATATGCCACAGTTAAAAAAGATAATGCGATGGCCGAGAATCGAACTCGGATCAACTGCTTGGAAGGCAACTATGCTGACCATTACACCACCATCGCACACTGCCTCTAGGTGAAACGTAGTGAAGCACTCGCCACGTATAAACAATTGGGGCATTAAGATATGCTACAGTTAAAAAAGATAATGCGATGGCCGAGAATCGAACTCGGATCAACTGCTTGGAAGGCAACTATGCTGACCATTACACCACCATCGCACACTGCCTGTAGGTGAAAGGTAGTAAAGCACTTAAGACGTATAAACAATTCCGGCATTAAAATATGCTACAGTTCAAAAAGATAATGCAATGGCCGAGAATCGAACTCCGATCAACTGCTTGGAAGGCAACTATGCTGACTATTACACCACCATCACACTGCCTGTAGGTGAAAGGTTGCAAAGCACTCGACACGTATAAACAATTGGGGCATTAAGATATGCCATAGTTAAAAAAGATAATGCGATGGCCGAGAATCGAACTCGGATCAACTGCTTGGAAGGCAACTATGCTGACCATTACACCACCATCGCACACTGCCTGTAGGTGAAAGGTAGTGAAGCACTCGCCACGTATAAACAATTGGGGCATTAAGATATGCTACAGTTAAAAAAGATAATGCGATGGCCGAGAATCGAACTCGGATCAACTGCTTGGAAGGCAACTATGCTGACCATTACACCACCATCGCACACTGCCTGTAGGTAACAGGTAGTGAAGCACTCGCCACGTATAAACAATTGGGGCATTAAGATATGCTACAGTTAAAAAAGATAATGCGATGGCCGAGAATCGAACTCGGATCAACTGCTTGGAAGCCAACTATGCTGACCATTACACCACCATCGCACATTGCCTGTAGGTGAAAGGTAGTACAGCACTCGACACGTATAAACAATTGTGGCATTAAGATATGCTACAGTTAAAAAAGATAATGCTATGGCGGAGAATCGAACTCGGATCAACTGCTTGGAAGGCAACTATGCTGACCATTACACCACCATCGCACACTGCCTGTAGGTGAAAGGTAGTGAAGCACTCGCCACGTATAAACAATTGGGGCATTAAGATATGCTACAGTTAAAAAAGATAATGCGATGGCCGAGAATCGAACTCGGATCAACTGCTTGGAAGGCAACTATGCTGACCATTACACCACCATCGCACATTGCCTGTAGGTGAAAGGTAGTACAGCACTCGACACGTATAAGCAATTGTGGCATTAAGATATGCTACAGTTAAAAAAGATAATGCTATGGCCGAGAATCGAACTCGGATCAACTGCTTGGAAGGCAACTATGCTGACCAATACACCACCATCGCACACTGCCTGTAGGTGAAAGGTAGTGAAGCACTCGCCACGTATAAACAATTGGGGCATTAAGATATGCTACAGTTAAAAAAGATAATGCGATGGCCGAGAATCGAACTCGGATCAACTGCTTGGAAGGCAACTATGCTGACCATTACACCACCATCGCACATTGCCTGTAGGTGAAAGGTAGTAAAGCACTCGACACGTATAAACAATTGGGGCATTAAGATATGCTACAGTTAAAAAAGATAATGCAATGGCCGAGAATCGAACTCGGATCAACTGCTTGGAAAGCAACTATGCTGACCATTACCCCACCATCGCACACTGCCTGTAGGTGAAAGGTAGTGAAGCACTCGCCACGTATAAACAATTGGGGCATTAAGATATGCTACAGTTAAAAAAGATAATGCGATGGCCGAGAATCGAACTCGGATCAACTGCTTGGAAGGCAACTATGCTGACCATTACACCACCATCGCACACTGCCTGTAGGTAACAGGTAGTGAAGCACTCGCCACGTATAAACAATTGGGGCATTAAGATATGCTACAGTTAAAAAAGATAATGCGATGGCCGAGAATCGAACTCGGATCAACTGCTTGGAAGCCAACTATGCTGACCATTACACCACCATCGCACATTGCCTGTAGGTGAAAGGTAGTACAGCACTCGACACGTATAAACAATTGTGGCATTAAGATATGCTACAGTTAAAAAAGATAATGCTATGGCGGAGAATCGAACTCGGATCAACTGCTTGGAAGGCAACTATGCTGACCATTACACCACCATCGCACACTGCCTGTAGGTGAAAGGTAGTGAAGCACTCGCCACGTATAAACAATTGGGGCATTAAGATATGCCATAGTTAAAAAAGATAATGCGATGGCCGAGAATCGAACTCGGATCAACTGCTTGGAAGGCAACTATGCTGATCATTACACCACCATCGCACACTGCCTGTAGGTGAAACGTAGTGAAGCACTCGCCACGTATAAACAATTGGGGCATTAAGATATGCTACAGTTAAAAAAGATAATGCGATGGCCGAGAATCGAACTCGGATCAACTGCTTGAAAGGCAACTATGCTGACCAATACACCACCATCGCACACTGGCTTTAGGTGAAAGGTAGTGAAGCATTCGCCACGTATAAACAATTCGGACATTAAAATATGCCACAGTTAAAAAAGATAATGCGATGGCCGAGAATCGAACTCGGATCAACTGCTTGGAAGGCAACTATGCTGACCATTACACCACCATCGCACACTGCCTTTAGGTGAAAGGTAGTAAAGCACTGGACACGTATAAACAATTGGGGCATTAAGATATGCCACAGTTAAAAAAGATAATGCGATGGCCGAGAATCGAACTCGGATCAACTGCTTGGAAGGCAACTATGCTGACCATTACACCACCATCGCACACTGCCTGTAGGTGAAAGGTAGTAAAGCACTTAAGACGTATAAACAATTCCGGCATTAAAATATGCTACAGTTCAAAAAGATAATGCAATGGCCGAGAATCGAACTCCGATCAACTGCTTGGAAGGCAACTATGCTGACTATTACACCACCATCACACTGCCTGTAGGTGAAAGGTTGCAAAGCACTCGACACGTATAAACAATTGGGGCATTAAGATATGCCATAGTTAAAAAAGATAATGCGATGGCCGAGAATCGAACTCGGATCAACTGCTTGGAAGGCAACTATGCTGATCATTACACCACCATCGCACACTGCCTGTAGGTGAAACGTAGTGAAGCACTCGCCACGTATAAACAATTGGGGCATTAAGATATGCTACAGTTAAAAAAGATAATGCGATGGCCGAGAATCGAACTCGGATCAACTGCTTGAAAGGCAACTATGCTGACCAATACACCACCATCGCACACTGGCTTTAGGTGAAAGGTAGTGAAGCATTCGCCACGTATAAACAATTCGGACATTAAAATATGCCACAGTTAAAAAAGATAATGCGATGGCCGAGAATCGAACTCGGATCAACTGCTTGGAAGGCAACTATGCTGACCATTACACCACCATCGCACACTGCCTTTAGGTGAAAGGTAGTAAAGCACTGGACACGTATAAACAATTGGGGCATTAAGATATGCCACAGTTAAAAAAGATAATGCGATGGCCGAGAATCGAACTCGGATCAACTGCTTGGAAGGCAACTATGCTGACCAATACACCACCATCGCACACTGGCTGTAGGTGAAAGGTAGTAAAGCACTTAACACGTATAAGCAATTCGGGCATTAAGATATGCCACAGTTAAAAAATATAATGCGATGGCCGAGAATCGAACTCGGATCAACTGCTTGGAAGGCAACTATGCTGACCATTACACCACCATCGCACACTGCCTCTAGGTGAAAGGTAGTGAAGCATTCGCCACGTATAAACAATTCGGACATTAAAATATGCCACAGTTAAAAAAGATGATGCGATGGCCGATAATCGAACTCGGATCAACTGCTTGGAAGGCAACTATGCTGACCATTACACCACCATCGCACACTGCCTGTAGGTGAAAGGTAGTAAAGCACTTAACACGTATAAACAATTAGGGCATTAAGATATGCCACAGTTAAAAAAGATAATGCGATGGCCGAGAATCGAACTCGGATCAACTGCTTGGAAGGCAACTATGCTGACCATTACACCACCATCGCACACTGCCTCTAGGTGAAAGGTAGTGAAGCATTCGCCACGTATAAACAATTCGGACATTAAAATATGCCACAGTTAAAAAAGATAATGCGATGGCCGAGAATCGAACTCGGATCAACTGCTTGGAAGGCAACTATGCTGACCATTACACCACCATCGCACACTGCCTCTAGGTGAAAGGTAGTGAAGCATTCGCCACGTATAAACAATTCGGACATTAAAATATGCCACCGTTAAAAAAGATAATGCGATGGAAGAGAATCGGACTCGGATCAACTGCTTGGAAGGCAACTATGCTGACCATTACACCACCATCGCACACTGCCCTTAGGTGAAAGGTAGTAAAGCACTGGACACGTATAAACAATTGGGGCATTAAGATATGCCACAGTTAAAAAAGATAATGCGATGGCCGAGAATCGAACTCGGATCAACTGCTTGGAAGGCAACTATGCTGACCATTACACCACCATCGCACACTGCCTCTAGGTGAAAGGTAGTGAAGCATTCGCCACGTATAAACAATTCGGACATTAAAATATGCCATAGTTAAAAAAGATAATGCGATGGCCGAGAATCGAACTCGGATCAACTGCTTGGAAGGCAACTATGCTGACCATTACACCACCATCGCACACTGCCTGTAGGTGAAAGGTAGTAAAGCACTTAACACGTATAAACAATTCGGGCATTAAGATATGCCACAGTTAAAAAAGATAATGCGATGGCCGAGAATCGAACTCGGATCAACTGCTTGGAAGGCAACTATGCTGACCATTACACCACCATCGCACACTGCCTTTAGGTGAAAGGTAGTAAAGCACTCGACACGTATAAACAATTGGGGCATTAAGATATGCCACAGTTAAAAAAGATAATGCGATGGCCGAGAATCGAACTCGGATCAACTGCTTGGAAGGCAACTATGCTGACCATTACACCACCATCGCACACTGCCTCTAGGTGAAAGGTAGTGAAGCATTCACCACGTATAAACAATTCGGACATTACAATATGCCATAGTTAAAAAAAATAATGCGATGGCCGAGAATCGAACTCGGATCAACTGCTTGGAAGGCAACTATGCTGACCATTACACCACCATCGCACACTGCCTGTAGGTGAAAGGTAGTAAAGCACTTATCACGTATAAACAATTCGGGCATTAAGATATGCCACAGTTAAAAAAGATAATGCGATGGCCGAGAATCGAACTCGGATCAACTGCTTGGAAGGCAACTATGCTGACCATTACACCACCATCGCACACTGCCTTTAGGTGAAAGGTAGTAAAGCACTCGACACGTATAAACAATTGGGGCATTAAGATATGCCACAGTTAAAAAAGATAATGCGATGGCCGAGAATCGAACTCGGATCAACTGCTTGGAAGGCAACTATGCTGACCATTACACCACCATCGCACACTGCCTCTAGGTGAAAGGTAGTAAAGCACTTAACACGTATAAACAATTCGGGAATTAAGATATGCCACAGTTAAAAAAGATAATGCGATGGCCGAGAATCGAACTGGGATCAACTGCTTGGAAGGCAACTATGCTGACCATTACACCACCATCGCACACTGCCTGTAGGTGAAAGGTAGTAAAGCACTTAACACGTATAAACAATTCGGGCATTAAGATATGCCACAGTTAAAAAAGATAATGCGATGGCCGAGAATCGAACTCGGATCAACTGCTTGGAAGGCAACTATGCTGACCATTACACCACCATCGCACACTGCCTTTAGGTGAAAGGTAGTAAAGCACTCGACACGTATAAACAATTGGGGCATTAAGATATGCCACAGTTAAAAAAGATAATGCGACGGCCGAGAATCGAACTCGGATCAACTGCTTGGAAGGCAACTATGCTGACCATTACACCACCATCGCACACTGCCTCTAGGTGAAAGGTGGTGAAGCATTCGCCACGTATAAACAATTCGGACATTAAAATATGCCACAGTTAAAAAAGATAATGCGATGGCCGAGAATCGAACTCGGATCAACTGCTTGGAAGGCAACTATGCTGACCATTACACCACCATCGCACACTGCCTTTAGGTGAAAGGTAGTAAAGCACTTAACACGTATAAACAATTCGGGAATTAAGATATGCCACAGTTAAAAAAGATAATGCGATGGCCGAGAATCGAACTCGGATCAACTGCTTGGAAGGCAACTATACTGACCATTACACCACCATCGCACACTGCCTTTAGGTGAAAGGTAGTAAAGCACTCGACACGTATAAACAATGGGGGCATTAAGATATGCCACAGTTAAAAAAGATAATGCGATGGCCGAGAATCGAACTCGGATCAACTGCTTGGAAGGCAACTATGCTGACCATTACACCACCATCGCACACTGCTTGTAGGTGAAAGATAGTAAAGCACTTATCACGTATAAACAATTCGGGCATTAAGATATGCCACAGTTAAAAAAGATAATGCGATGGCCGAGAATCGAACTCGGATCAACTGCTTGGAAGGCAACTATGCTGACCATTACACCACCATCGCACACTGCCTGTAGGTGGAAGGTAGTAAAGCACTTATCACGTATAAACAATTCGGGCATTAAGATATGCCACAGTTAAAAAAGATAATGCGATGGCCGAGAATCGAACTCGGATCAACTGCTTGGAAGGCAACTATGCTGACCATTACACCACCATCGCACACTGCCTTTAGGTGAAAGGTAGTAAAGCACTCGACACGTATAAACAATTGGGGCATTAAGATATGCCACAGTTAAAAAAGATAATGCGATGGCCGAGAATCGAACTCGGATCAACTGCTTGGAAGGCAACTATGCTGACCATTACACCACCATCGCACACTGCCTCTAGGTGAAAGGTAGTAAAGCACTTAACACGTATAAACAATTCGGGAATTAAGATATGCCACAGTTAAAAAAGATAATGCGATGGCCGAGAATCGAACTCGGATCAACTGCTTGGAAGGCAACTATGCTGACCATTACACCACCATCGCACACTGCCTGTAGGTGAAAGGTAGTAAAGCACTTAACACGTATAAACAATTCGGGCATTAAGATATGCCACAGTTAAAAAAGATAATGCGATGGCCGAGAATCGAACTCGGATCAACTGCTTGGAAGGCAACTATGCTGACCATTACACCACCATCGCACACTGCCTTTAGGTGAAAGGTAGTAAAGCACTCGACACGTATAAACAATTGGGGCATTAAGATATGCCACAGTTAAAAAAGATAATGCGACGGCCGAGAATCGAACTCGGATCAACTGCTTGGAAGGCAACTATGCTGACCATTACACCACCATCGCACACTGCCTCTAGGTGAAAGGTGGTGAAGCATTCGGCACGTATAAACAATTCGGACATTAAAATATGCCACAGTTAAAAAAGATAATGCGATGGCCGAGAATCGAACTCGGATCAACTGCTTGGAAGGCAACTATGCTGACCATTACACCACCATCGCACACTGCCTGTAGGTGAAAGGTAGTAAAGCACTTCACACGTATAAACAATTCGGGAATTAAGATATGCCACAGTTAAAAAAGATAATGCGATGGCCGAGAATCGAACTCGGATCAACTGCTTGGAAGGCAACTATACTGACCATTACACCACCATCGCACACTGCCTTTAGGTGAAAGGTAGTAAAGCACTCGACACGTATAAACAATGGGGGCATTAAGATATGCCACAGTTAAAAAAGATAATGCGATGGCCGAGAATCGAACTCGGATCAACTGCTTGGAAGGCAACTATGCTGACCATTACACCACCATCGCACACTGCTTGTAGGTGAAAGGTAGTTATGCAGTCGCTTCGTATAAGGGATTCGAGGATCAACATAATATGGCGATGTTAAAAAAGAAATATACGATGGCCGAGAATCAAACGGGAATCAACTGTTTGGCAGGCAGATATGCTGAACGTTACACCATCATCGCAGAATGCATGCAGTTTAAGAAGCACTTGATGTAATATTGAATAATAGAGAAATATTTTTAAAAACAATATATGTTATCAGTGCAGTACGGGAACTGTTAATCATTTGAATGCGTTATTTACCGACTAATTATTGGAGTTGTAAATTAGGTCAAGAATTTCCGCTTAATTGTAATCCTTCAATATGTATTACAAGATAATTAAATTATTTTGAAACACCGTTACGCCAATACAAATTGCCACAAAAGCTGTATGTATACGTCGGGTCTCCAAATCTTTACGACCACATGTCGCATAAAATAAATAACATATAAATATATTGTTTTCTTCGTGAGCCTCTACTCTGCAGCTTGGGCGTGTATAGATATTCAAGGTAATGCGACCTAAATTCCTAGGTCTGCCTACACCATATCAGTTGGTTGACCAAAATATCGTTTCTTTAATAATGATGTTCTTACATAATTCAAATTTGTAAAGAAGTTTCAAAATTGTTTTCGCTCTCTTACTTGACTATTTCATTTCCATAAGGAAGAAAGGGGTGTTCTTTTATTTTATTAAGAAATAACGGTTTTAAAATATTAATACATTTATTGTTTTTAACAACTGTCTATTTTTGTTATAGGATACTCGCACCGAATTCGAATGCGCTAGACAGGGTTACTACGTCCATCCACGATCCTGTGGTCGATTTTATCGTTGCGTGAAATTCGACCAACTTTCCGATGATTTCAACGTTTTCGAATTCGACTGTCCCGCTGGATTATCCTTCGATAGCAGATACGAAGTATGCGTCTGGCCTGGAAGCCTTCCATATTCTTCTGCCTGCTCAGGAAGCAGTGAAATCGCGCCTGTACCTAGAACAAGATTCGTGTGCCCAGGAACTGAAGGTTGGTTGCTATGCACTTTGTGGTACATATAAGCATTAAAAAAATATTAGTAGCAATACTCCAAGTGATTACTGATTACTGATAATTTTTAAGGAAGGGAAATGATTAAGGATAAATATGCAACTATGGTACCACTTTATAGGAACAAAATTTAAAATTTGGACACGCTCATGTTTTGTCCTTTTTGTGCATACAAATTCGTGTCTACCAGTGATTGTTTTGAATTATATAAGTTCTAGTGAAACACTTGTGGTTTGCTTCATTACAAAAAATTCCCACCATAAAGTAGGTAATATCAAGAGGGAACTGCTTGAAGCGTTTTAAAGAGCGGTATAACCTTCTATTAATTGATGGGCATCATTATGTCTAAAGTTTTAGGCAAATCGTTTTGAAGGCATGATGTTATCGGGACCCATATTTCGTGATCGATCGAAATTTAAAATATCCTCGCATTTGCAGAATCAAGTTAAACCGATGTATTCATTTCGGTGGTTAGGCAACCACTCGAGGTTATATTATCGCTACGTGTATAACGAGCGTAGGTCAATAACATGAGAAAGTGGCACATATACGGAGGAAAAGTTACAGTAATTATCTTTCCAACAAGTGCGATGGTGGTGTAATGGTCAGCATAGTTGCCTTCCAAGCAGTTGATCCGGGTTCGATTCCCGGCCATCGCATCAATTTTTGTTGCGTTTTCACAACGAATTTTAAATTACCTGGCCAACAGCAATCCCTGGTTCTATATTTAAACTAACATCTTAGACAACTGATTCTATTTTATTCTGAGCTTGCAGCCATTGAAATTCCAGAAAATCGTTCCTTATCATTTATCAAAATCAAATACTCTTGATGTGATAATTACACACGATTACAGTTATTTGCTACCAAATTCCTGAGTAATCTGTCAATATACTTATTATTTGCTATCTTTTTTCATCAGTTTGTATGCAACATGTTCGCAGACTAACGTTATTCCTCAATAATAAAGTAGTAATATTGTACCGCGACCCTTTCTTCAATTTTTGGATTAGTGTTTTTTAAATAAAGTTACTAAATTCTCATTATTTGAAATAATATATGTGAAAAATTATATTTGAGTAGATTTTTAGAAAAACGTTATTTAAAGATAGTGGATACACTTGGATATTGAAGAACCATTTGTTTTTTAATATAAATTTCAGTATAACATATACTATCAAACACTATTAAATCAGTTAATTATACCGGAATATCAGTTCTGTTATCCTATTCTTTATGAGTGGCAGCATTGGAAAAATGATAATTTAAATATTCCAGTTCCATTAGCGGTAAATATAAATTAATTTATTTATGTTCCAGATCGTATTAGAATTGATTGACAATTTTTGACGCATAGAATATTCACTTCTTTTCTTCATCCTTGAAAAGAGTTTACTTCCATATTTCAGCCATTTGCCCAGAACATATCAACTTCTTACAATTCACGCTTTTATTTAGCTATTTCGTCAAACTAGAAAATTAAGGGTCAAATTTTGTGTTTCCATTATTTTTTAAATTATTTCGAAGTGTATTTTTCTTTCCTCTCCACAATAACCTTCGATGTCTGAATTGTCAAATTTGAACCAAGGTTATAGGAACGTTTTGATTTTTATGATATGTAACACGACGAGGAGCTTGATTATTACCACATTATTTGTAGTTTAGAGCAAGAGTAGCTGTTCTGAGGAAAATCTGTACGAGTGGAATTCGAGTGCAAATTTTCCAAAAACAACAGTACGACTAAGATCTGAACGATAAATATTGAAGACAAAATCAGACCACGTATTGTATTCACCAAGACACTTGTTAGTAGCAATTGCTTCGTTAGCGAAATCTCTCAAAAATATAACATTAATGACTACGTAGATACAATTGCCGGCCGGACTAACTCAAGGAGACGGTTGCAGTTCTTTAAGTACTTAGGATTAAATTAAAAAGCCAAAATGACTGCGAACGAATCTTTTAATAAACTCAAGTTTATCCAGGTATCATAGAGAATTCGAAAACTCCAGCAGCATAATTATTCTGAAATAAAAGCTCAAGACAAGCACAAATAGCAGCAACAATGACCAAAACCACAACGCTAGTATCACAGTATAATAATCACGAATTTAGTATCATATCGTACATAGTACAGGTGATTATTTGCTAAACAAAAATTATCATAGGATAATAAATCTAGGCCAAAATGTAAGGTGCACCTCATAACACAAACTCGACGAGAAATTTAGCTTAAAACACAGATTAAAAAGTACAAATATAAATTATATTAAACACTACAACAGTTTAAAAAGGTGCAACGAACGTTAACGCAGGCTCCGTGGAGGAAAAACACCGAGTGCCTTCAGGTACTTAGTTCGTGAAGCGAACTGTACATAACAGCTAGAGTGCGAAACTAAAACCTCCAGAATTCTGACGGAATTCGGCACAATTCGGCGAAGTTCCATTTTTTTTACTAATATTTAACTGTGATTCTTTATCTGTATTAACTAAATATTTAGTCATTTCCCTGTTGTTTCGCAGTTATTAATTATTTTGCAAATTTCCAAGTCATTTTTTTGTCCTTGTAACACAGTATTATCAATAGATAGACAAGCTTTCTGCTGACATTGTTTTAGTAAAGTAATCATGGGATAGTGGTTGTATGGGATAATTTGTTCTATACTGGTCGTGTTTACAATAGTTTGATTACTGCTGTATTATCATCACACTCTACATAGTTCGGAGAATTACTAGATGTAAGGTCATTTGACTGCTGCTAAAGCTGTGTCCAATTTTTTTGTAGAAATGTAAGGCTGTTTAGTTGACACATTCAACCAAGATAATATCGGCTATGCAGGAATAACAGACCTCAAACTAGTTTTTCAACTAGAACAACAATATTTGCTTTAATAAATATAAAATCGTCAAAACTAGTGCACACAATTCTATACACAATGTTTGCTTAATACGTATTACAAGTTCAAATATTGTATTATAATCGTTCAACAATATTTTATTTCACTTAGTAGATTATTGATTTGTACAATATTGAGATGTATATGTTATTAATTTTAATGTACGTATGCATGCAAAAAGTAACCTTATGGCACGCAATGCCTGAATTCTAGTGACTACTCTGTGTAACAGTGTAACTGTGTCTTAAAATATGAATACGTATATAGTGCCACAACCGGAAACAGACTCAAGCCCCAAACAAATCAGACTTAGGTACTAAAACCACCTTCAAATAGTACCAAACAAACATTCAGGCTACGCTGACAAATCAGAGGGTCGACCAGCTACAATGAAAACGGTGGGCGGCTTTTTCTAAATCAGCAGAGTATTCAAATTACCAGGAGGTGCCAAAGAGTCTCTCAACGGATATGTCCATTAATTTATGAGAGCTCTTAAACTGGTTAAAGTATGAGTACCCGAATTCGCTACGACATGAAATACAGGCTTTTCACATAAATTACTTGCATTAGCCATATATAACCAAGGATAATATGAACAGGGTTATATTAGGGGCAGTAATTAGGTACAATTAACTAAAGCCAACGTTACAGACGAAAGTTGTAAGTACAGTCAGTCCAATTGCTACAAGCTGCTACAATTACAGAAGCTTTAAAGAATCATGTTTGTTTGCTATAAATCGCCTAATTCACCATAACTGGTCTAAGAAGAAGCTGGTATAAAATTAAACACACAGTTACATTGGCGCAGTACATATACCAGGTGTCCGGTCTCAAACTCTAACGTAGCATTGCATTGAATGTTCTTGCTCCTGCTCAATTTAACTTACAGTAAAGGTAATGGTATCAATAGAAAGATAAAATCACTGCACATTAAAAGATACCAATGGTAATAATATTTACTGATCTATAGAAATAATGGCAAAATACCTAAAAATCGAATGCGCAATGTCGATTGCCTATGTTTGACTTTGAGAATGGACACCCGGTATATAGTTACACTCTTCAACTGTAAACACGTCTTTTTGTAATTTGGCTGGCAGATTGGTTAGTAAATAATTAGAAGTGCACGGTGACACCGTAAAGCCAAACATAGAGGAAGTTAATTAAATACCATCACGATAGGCAATAAATATACAGGTAAACTTTAAACAAACATTCGAGCATTGGGCAGCTTTAGCCGAAGAGTTCAGGCTTCGGATTGAGCAATACACATAAGTTTGTAATTACTTTGGACGATGTGCGTATATACTCCCAGGATAATGCAGGACTGGGAAAAGCGGCATAAGTGAAAAGCAGCAACAAATGCTTCTCATACAACGGAGTCCTAGCGATGGTCTCTAAGAATAAGCGGACATAAACTAGCAACTCAATTTTGGTAACTTTGGGGGAGAAGGGGGCTCTTAATTAACGCAAAAGCCGTCTTACAGCTCGTTACGATACGCAAACGTAAGAATCCGTAACAAATACGAAAGAGCAGAATCCCATAATATTCGTTGAAGCAACCCAATTCTAATCGGAAAATATCACATTCCCAAATTTCTTCAGATCTTCATGTTTCAAGGTCTCTACATAATGATAAACATGTTTTCTCTGTCTGTCTGTGGATTGGTCTGTTTGTCAGTTTGTCTGTCAATCTGGCTGTCTCCCTGTTGGCGCTACAACTCAAAAACTATTTGTTGGAGGAAGACGATATTTTGCATACGGATTAGATGTCTGCCTAGCTCGAAACCGAATATACTCTCCGTCAAATATACATACAAGTTGAGCACGTAAAAAAATGTAATTTTGTGTATGTTTGTTTCATCCCAATAACTACTAGTTACCCAAAATTAATATTTTGCTTTATCCTTGACGAGAATAGGCATATTTTAGATCCTACATATACCGGGTAAGCATCGTAATATAAGGTGTAAAAATGCATCTTATAAAAAGTGTATTAACATTTGTGTAATTCCAATAATTATTTATGGTACAAATGTATACTGTGTGTACTAGCGACCTCGAGGGCTCAACTTTCCCTCAAGGCATATTGTTAATAACACAGGCGTACCATACAAAAACTTATCCGGCAACTCATTAAATACAAAAACACATAGATTTTGTACTAACAGCTGTGAAAGGTTTATCATAAAAAGTCTTGCTAGGTTCGGAGATGCCGTGTACAATTCGTTAAATGCTCAAAAAGGGGCGGCAACGGATTTTTATCAAATAACGGCAAGTGTACCCAGGCATTCAAACGAGTATACGTAAACTCAGGTAGCACAATAAATCTGAAAAAGAAGCTCAACTCAAGTATAGGTCGCAGTAAGACATAAAGCCAGAATGCAAATTTCACAGTATAATTCAAATAATATAATCACAGCAAGAATCACAATATTTTAACATAATCGGAATCATAAGTTGCCACAAATTAATTGCTATGATCAATAATTCACAAATACGAAAATGAGGTACAGTCGTGTTCATTAAAGTGTTCTACAGTATTTGTGCTTTGTGAATATAAATTAATAGCATAGAGTTCAAAAAAGTTTTGTATATACAAATATTTTGAAAGTATACATCTAGGTTTACCTAGTTAATGATACAGTTTTAGCATTTGTTGAGTAATAACACAACTACGAATAAACTTATAACTGTCACTGTACAACACATTTTTGAACACGACTGTACCTCAGGCAAAGATTACAATATTTACAGTTCACAAACTTCGCAATAATATTAATTGGGCACTTTAAAATAAACGGACAGGCAAACATTAATTTTTTGTGACTTCACAAGGTCACATCCCTGACTCGGGCTCTCACTGTCGTTGGATACAATTTCTTGCGGCAATACAGCCCAATATATCCTGAAACATCAACACATGGAGGATATGATCCTAACTGCAACTAGTGCCCAGTTCGGCCTCCCGGCACTGGCTGATATAACGGAGGAAAAGGTCCACGATAACATACAAGAAATATAATTCATTTCGAAGCGAACTTCCTACTTACCCTGAACAAAATTCCAGGCATGTGTGAAACACTCGGTAGCGTACTCCGCCAAATGGCGTGGCATTGAACTTCCCTCATAATGTAATTCGGAGACTTGAATCCGCTCCAAACAGCGTAGGCAAACTTCACACAACCAAAAACTAACGGCAGCACATGAATCCTCCGAAATTTCAATACTGCTAAACCGACTTCATCTTGTTTCGCCGATCGAGGTGGAAAAGGAAACGCTCCGAGCTATATCAAACTTTCGCAGCAGGGCCAATGAAGCAGGCGTAGCGCTAGTGTGCGAAATACAAACTGAGTACCAAAGACATCAGAATGAAAAAATTAGTAACAATACGAAATAAATACTACAGATCTCGAAATCAAAAGGAGGCGCAATTGAACCGTAACAAACGTCAAAGTGGCAAAGTAATTAGGAGTAAGCTAGAGTATTGAGAGATCAAATACATTTAAAATTAAAGTCGCCTGTGATTCGTGTTCTATGTTTGGCAGTACTGAAGTGTATTGTCGGTGGCATTGTTAGTCTATGTCAAATTCGATGTTAGCAGATTAAGATTTGTTTGCTTTTTGACAAATGCTGACGTAAAACCCAACGCGCTAAACTCGAATTTGACATAGACTCACAGTGCCACTGACAATAAACAACAACAGTGACTTACGGTTTTATATAACTAGTGAGTAATGGACCGCTTTACAGGCATAAAATCGATCTAATTATAGCCTTATACCTAGGAGGTGTTTGATAATAGTATATTGCCCAATAAGTTTAGAAAAGTGAAGTTTTACTCAACAAGTATGGCTGGTTTGAGTATGAGCGTTAACTAGTAAGTACTTAAATAGCCATACGAGTTCAGTAAGACCACTTCTCTAACGCGTTTCGTATTTTTATATAAAAGTAACATTAAACGTCAAAAAATAACCAACTGAGCAGAACTCGTTTTTATGTACTAAAGCACAATAAGCAGCTTCAGTTAATATTATACATTTGGCAGTATTGAAGTATATTGCTGGTGGCACTGTAAGTCTGTGTCAAATTCGAGGTTAGCAGGTTATGTTTTGCGTCAGTGTGTGTCCCGGGTGGTGTAGCTTGAACAAGCGTCCACGTTCGATCAGCAGAGTTAAGCAACGCTCTTTCTGGTCAGAACTTGGATGGGAGTTCTATGGCTGTTTCTCTTGGCGCCTCGTGATACGGCTGTCACGGAAATAGTTGGTCCCGGATGTCATAATGACATCATGACAGTCGTTAGTGGGGTTGGAAGTCCCCATAAAATGTACAGCGACGCCTATAATTGGCCTAACGACTGTTGGCTGCGTATCAAAATAAAATAAATAAAACTGAGGTGAAACCTAACTGGCTAAGCTCGAATTTGACAAACGTAAAATGAACGTTGTTGCTGTGCTGTAATGGTTGCTGTGGTGCAAAGTGCCACTTTACTAAACGATTTTGTATGTAGAAATGTAGTACATTACCACACGAAATGCTATAAAGATTTTTTACTTATTTTTTCTGCTATTGCAACTTTTAGAATCTGTTAGCGCTTGTAATAGAATAACAATCTACAATAAAAAAAGGGCTGAAATTAAAAAACCATTCACTCTACAGGGATTTTTAATTTGGTGTTATCGAACATGAATACTCTATATGCATATAACACCAACAACACCAAATATAAATTACCGATATTAACTTCTTAGTCACTATATAACCAATGTTGACATTGTTAAAACAGAGTTGTGCTACGCAGTATTTCAGCTTCACAGCATTTTATGATCAAGTTCTGATTTTTAACATTTTATTTATTTGTACCTACAATTTTTTAGATAAAAATTATATCTCTCCAGTATGAAGTATAAACATATTTCTTTCTTAAATATAGCGAGTTACAATGAAGTGTGACTTCTTAATATAATTTTAAGTAGGTAAGAATATAAACAACAGAGTTTGCAATTGTGGTGCATGTCGTTATCAGTTTTATTTTCTATCCTATTCTACGCTAAATAAGTATAACAAAATTAATGTTAATTCAAAAACTTACATATTTATCACAACTTATTCATTGTTTCAGGTTACTACCCTGATCCTGAAAACTGTAGATGGTTCTTCGCCTGTTTGGATCATGGCAAATCACCACTGTCTGCCTACGAATTCCGCTGTCCATTTGGTCTAGTTTTCGATGAAGAGCGTCTGGTTTGCGAGTGGCCCTGGTTGGTAGCAAGATGCGCTAGCGGAGGAGCAGGTGGTTTCGAATATGCATCACATGCAGCATATGGTGGCGCAGCACGTTTAGATGGTTATGACGGCTTAGGAGCTTTAGGAGTTGTCAACCTGGGCGGATTAAGTGGATCATTTGTTGAACCACAGGCTAAAGTGTACACAAGCGTTTCTGGTGCAGGCATTGGCCACAGTGCTCATCAAGGTGCCGGTTTAGCATTTGGAAATATAAATTCCGGCTATACTGGTTCTGCTCATCTGGCAACGTCTGGACTTTCTGGAGCAGGCATCGGCCAAGATGCCCATCAAGGTGCAGGTGTAGTGTTTGGAAATGTAGGCTATACTGGATCCGGTCATCTGGCAACCTCTGGAGTTTCTGGTGCAGGAATAAGCCAAGCTCACCAAGGTGCTGGCGTGGTGTTGGGAAATGTAAATTCTGGTTATTCTGGATCTGCTCACCTGGCAAATTCTGGAGTTTCCGGCCATAGTTCAACAGTTTTCCATGGCCATGGATCAGGAGCAGGATTAGCTGAACAAGATATAACTGGTGGAAGTAGAATAGCAATTGTTGATGGTTCTCATGCGGGATCGTTTGGTAACTTAAACTCATTTACTGGGGGTAGTGTTATAAGCCATGGCACATCTGGTGCTGCAATTGGAAACGCTGGATTGCATGGGTCATCTTATCAGACAAATATTAACTATGGCCAAAATGGATTTCACACAGACAAAGCGCAACTATCTGACGTTAATTTAGTGGATAATGGTTTTTCAAGCCTTAAAACTGGAAACGTTGTTAATCATGGAATTACTCTGCAACAACCCGCAGCAGTTTTCACGTCCTCAGGTGCACACAGTCAGCATGGAAGTTCTAGCTACCAAGCAAACTTAGCTGAACTCTCTAAAGTTGTACATGGAAATATCGGAAATCAACAAACGGTGGTTACTGGCACTCCTGTTGAAAACATTCACATAGTGGGAGGATTTTCTGCAGTTGGAGCAGGCAATCTCAATTCTGGAATTGACATTTCACAAAACGGACTGGAACTTAATGGTATCACACATGTTACTCCAGCACCACCAATTTCTGTTTCTACTGTTTCCGTTGTATCTCCATCCCCGGTGGCAGTAGTTGCTGCAGCACCCGTTCCTGTTGTAAAGTCAGATGTAGAAACATATGAAGGTGGCGTCGTGGCTAATGTTCCAGAACTCCAATACAAAATAGTAACTCCCAGCTCAAATGATTTGTATTACGAATCCAATTTTAAATCTAATTCTGATTATTCATTGTCAAGAGGAGCATCGGGTATTACAAATATATCCCATGTCAATTTCATATCAACTACTCCGTCACCAGTGTCATTATCTACTATAAATTATGGTTACTATACACCGGCGGCTTCATTTATACAAGGATCAACTGCCAAGCCGTTAGTTGTTGCAGGACAAAATACCGTTGTGCACACTGGCTATCATTATCCAAGACCTACAATTACATTTGAAGAAGAACCGATTAAGCCTCTTAAATCAGCTGCTCTATCAAGTTACAGTTTTGGAAACCATGCATCTGTCGGTAATGTTCTTGCAGCAAATACTTACACTGCCTCAGCACCCATTGTACAACCAGTGCAGCCGGCTGTAGTATCAAGTTATAATTTCCAAAACTCAGCGGCGTCGAAATCTGAGGGATACAGCTATGTGAAGCCCGCGATAGCCTTCGAAGAAAATCCAGTTCAGATTGTGCAACCTGTAAGACCGGCAGTTGTTTCTAGTTTCAGTATAAATAATGTGCAAAAACCAGTAGAAATAGCTCAACCAGTTGTGAGCGTAACACCAACTGTTCCTGTAATTCAGCATAATGTGCAACCAGCTGTTGTGTCCAGTTTTAGCTTCCAAAATCATGCTAAAAATGAAGAAGCATCGCTAAAAGCATTCCAACCAGTTGTGAGTGTCACGCCTACGGTACCCATAATCCAGCAGAATGTGCAACAGGCTGGCATATCAGGGTATAGTTTCCAAACTCATGCAAATGAAAATCGCCAATACACAGATTCAGCAGCTTCGTTTAAAACTGTTCAACCCGTTGTTAATGTTCCAGTATTACAACAGAATATACAACCTGCAGTTATATCTAGTTACAGGTTCCAGAATCATGTTAATAATGCAGGCTATCAATATACCAAACCAACTGTTTCAGTAAATGTAGCTGAGCCAGTTGTTAGTGTTACACCAATTGTTCCAATAATAGAACAGAAGGTTCATTCAGTGCAACCTGCTGTGGTATCTAGCTTTAGTTTCCAGAATTTAGCTAGAAACGAAGATTATAAACGAACACAATCAGTACAGCCAATAGTAAGTGTAACACCAGCTACACCAATATTTAAAGAGACACTGCAACAGCAGCCCGCCGTTGTATCAAGTTATAGTTTTCACAACAATTTAGCAAAACAACAACATATACCAGTTGTGAGTGTTACACCAGCAGCGCCAGTAATACATCATAACATCCAGCCTGTGCAGCCTGCCGTAGTTTCTAGCTACAGTTTCAATAACTTAGCCGACCAAAATTACGAATATACCAAACAAGCAGCACCTGTTCAACCTACAGGTGGAAGTTACAGTTTCCAAACTATTGTAGGAAATGAAGGATATACCAGACATGGTATACCAGTACAACCAGTGCAGCACGTGGCAAGTGTTACACCTGTCGTTCCTGTAGTGCAACAAAAAGTTCAACCCACTGTTGTTTCAAGTTATAATTTCCAGAATTATGAAAATGATGATTACTCCCGACAAAGGGTGCAATCAGTTCATCCCACCATTGTGTCAAGTTATAGTTTTGGAAGTGCTGTGGATAATGAAGGCTATAAATATGTAAAACAAACTGTGCCAGTACAACCCATTCAACCGATCGTTAGTGTTACACCAGTCGTACCAGTAGTACAACAGAAAGCTCAACCAGCTGTTGTATCCAGCTACAGCTTCCAAAATGAAGACAACGTGTTCTCGAAACAGATAGCACCGGTACAGCCTGTAGTAAGCGTTACTCCCACAGTACCTATAGTACAACAAACAATTCATTCCGTGCAACCATCTCTAATTTCTGGTCATAGTTACCAAAATTTAACCAATGCAAGAAATTATAACTACAACAACCAATATCTTCAACCAGTGGCAAGTGTCACACCTATTGTCCCTATATTACATGAAAATGTTCGACCTGTACAACCAGCTGTAGTATCCAGCTACCACTTCCAAAACCATGCCAGAGCAGAAAATTATGATTATTCAAAGAAAACTGTACAAGTACAACCAATACAAACATTTGCTAGCGTAACACCTGTAGTGCCAGTTGTAAAACAAGCAGTTCAACCAGTTGCACCAGCTGTTGTATCGAGCTATAGCTTCAGCACCGGAGGCAGAAATGAAAATTACGATCATTCTAGCTTTAGTGGTTATTCTTATCCTAAACCACAAATAGCATTTGAAGAAGTACCATTACCAGCACCTTCAGTTACACCAATAATTCCAGTGGTAGAGCAGGTTCGACCAGTGGCTCCCGCTGTGGTTTCCAGCTACAGTTTCCAAAATGCAGCAATAAATAAGAATGCAGATTATATAAATACTGAAATAAAGCAAATTCAACCTGTGCAACCAACTGTCGTTTCCAGTTTCGGTATCCATAACTCAGCGGAATCACAATCCCAAGGCTATAGTTACACAAAACCACAGATTTTATTCGAAGAGAAACCCATTCAACCTCCAAAACCTGCTGTTGTAAGCAGTTACTCGTTCCCTCAGTCAACAACTGCTAGACCATTTGTAGCTGTAACTCCAGTGGTACCAGTAGTTGAACAAAGGCTACAAACGGTACAACCAGTAATTGTTTCACCTCAACCAACATTTATACCTGTGAAGACCCAACAAACAGTTATTACCAATGCAGGCTTTGGTGATAAACTTGCAGTAGCCAATTATAAAACTTCTGGTAATTTCCAGCAGCAAAGTGTAGCAGTTGGGGGTTATGATTATCCAAAGCCTTCAATCTCTTTTAACGAAGGGCCTGTAATAAGTTATGAAAACCGTCAACCAGTACAAGAAGTGCCATTTGTGGCTAAAAAAGCATACGTTACCGGATCTAGGCAAAGCCAGGCAGCAGTAGTAGGATACAACTACCCTAAACCTGTTGTAGCATTTGAAGAAGTACCTAGACTACAATCCTCCACTGTTAATCCATTCCAGGAATACTATATTGAATCTTCAAGGAACTCACTAAAAACTAACTCTTACAAAGCACAGGTAGCTGCTAGTACTCCTGTGTATGTCGAAAATTACTCGTACACGCCTAGATCAGATATTTATATATCAACACCAGCTCCATTTAAGGCTAGAGGCAGTGTTAGAGTAAATGCAAATACATATAACACTGATTTATATGTTTCTACACCAAAACCAACGTACACTTCCACAGTGGCTGCAGTGCTTGCTAGTAAATCACCACCTTTCCAATTTTATGACAGCAGATTACAATCAACTGCCAGTCCACTAGCACAGTCCACAATAGTTTCAACTACACCATACGTTATCTCAACTCCTGCTCCGATCATTTCAACTACACAGAGATATGTTGAAGTCACCCCTCCAACACGTACATATCTACCTATCCAAAAAGTTGCTGAAGAGTACTTTGTCGCACCAAAACTTCCGGTTGTTATATCGGAGTCTAAACCAAAAACATACGTACGAGTTAATGACTTCCATCCATTTTTATCTGCCAAATTAGGAGCGCAATGCACATGTAGGTCCAATACAGTGACGTTACGTAGAAAACCAGTAACCACAACTCCTGCTTACACAGATGATGACTATAATGATGGTTATGGCGTGAAATCAAGCTATTTACCCAGCAGACCAGACGTGGTCCTTCCCGTTCAGAAATCAGGCCTAGTTGTAGAAAACTACGCATATGAACCTCAAAGAATAGAAGTGACTCCCAACCCTCTGATTGTTGTGCAAAGTACAACAAATGCCATCGTACCTGTGCCAACCCCAGGATTGCCAGTTCGAAAACGAGTGCGAGTTCGCCCTGTCACCACTCCAGCTACAATATTTTCCAGCGTATCACCCGTAACATATGCACCTGAAATATTCATCAAACAAGCAGTTACCCCTATTGTTCCAGTACTGAATCAGGTTGAGTCTCGGCAATACACTCAAGAGGTGCCTAATGCTGGCGCAGGTGTTAATTTAGTCAAATCTACTACCAAAGTGTCAGCTAAGGAGAGTTTGTCATCGAACACTTTCGACCGTTATGGCCCTGGCGGGTGGAGAAGTCGCGATGAGACCTTGCAAGGCACCATTGACTGCCAGAGGGCAGGATTGTTCAGACATCCTGAACAGTGTAATAAGTTCTACGCCTGCAGGTGGGACTGTAATAAGAAGAGATTCACGCTGCATGTGTTCAACTGTCCTGTACAGTTGACATTTGATTCTAATGTGGGTGCCTGCAATTGGCCCAGTCAAGGTCCAGCATGTGCAGGCAACACTCTGCTACCCAACGAATAGTCGTCGAGTCAAAATGCATAGAGTAGTGACATTTATTAAAGATTTTTTGTAGATTGGTGCAATAAGCAACGACCTTGGACTGATTACATTATATAACAAAAATTTGTAGTATATATTATATAAGACCTGTTTTTAAATGATACTCAAATTCAAAAAACGTTAAAGTTAGAAAGAAATAGTTATTGAATGCCATATGTTTTGTCTAAATAAGTATGTGTCAATCGAGTATGTTAAGTAGAGTTAAGTTTTGTCTTTGGTCCGTTAACACATCAATAAAGACAAAAGATAATTCTTAACTGCTGATATTCTTCAAATAATTTATTATGACCTCTAATAGCTTTCCTTTTACCTGTAATTGCATTAAATCTACAAGTGTGACCTCAAAGAAGACCATGTTCTTTAAACACACTTAAACTGAAATGGAATTGATACTTTTGTACTTAGTTCAGTTGTGATTGAAAATGGAAAGCTATTGTTAATCGATAGACCTTAGTTTAAAACAGATATAGAAATGTACAGGGGCGGATGGGCCATAAGACGAACCGGGAAATTTCCCGGTGGGCCGGCTGTTCAGAGGCCCGCAGGGCCGGTGGCTGAAAGTACGTCTAATAAGTGATCTACCAACCTATCTTCATAAACATGTACTTACCGAAAATAAAGAACCTGAATGAATTTTTAATTTTCTTAACACATTTTTGTAGGATTTTTGTACATTTTTTTCTGTATTTTACATTATTATTTGCCTATATAATTAATCAGCAAAAAATTTAGTTTTTATATTTCTTCTTCCGACTGCCCATAAATAACTCTCAAACTTTTATGTTTTGTTTATTTTGTGGTAATTAAGATAAGTCACGCGTCACGCGCTGTTGTTTGCTTACTATTCGATTTTATGAAATGAGAGGGACAAATTCAATTTTTGATTGAAAACGAAAGAAGTAAGTACCACCAGCGATTAGAAATATTTAGTTTTCATACGGCTACGGAATCATTCGGTCACAGAAATTTAACGTATAAAACTGTGTGGTTGCCGTTACATTTGACAGATGCAAACAAATAAACAGCAAACTAATTTGTTGATGCTTTGAGATGATTTAGTAATTTCAAGGCACCACTGATTTGTCTAAAAATGGTAATTTTTTTCTTTAAATTTTCGGTTTTCCGAAATGTAAAATGACAAATGCTGGCATAAATGGATACAGAATTTTTTTCTCTACAAAAAACTTCAATACAAGTTTGCTCTAAAATAATAATTAGGAAAGCAAATATTTTCATATGAAGAAATTACCATTGAAATCCCTATGGTGCGTAAAGCATTTCTACACCCTGTATGTACTTGACTGGGAGTCCGGCATTTTTAACTAAAAGAATGTTTTTTGGATAGTAAATGTAATCTGATTCAAAAATCTGTAATAAACCTATGCTCTATTTAATTTTAAAGGAAAATGCGTAACACCCTGTAAATGTATATTTTAGCCATATCCGGAAATTAAAAAAGGGCCGACAAATATTATTTCCCGGGCCGCTAAGATGTTGCCCATCCGCCCCTGGAAATGTACCTCGCAACTCAAACATTAATTACTGCGTATGATTTTGGTGTAACTTGCTAAATACTATATCATCTCTGCATTTTCTCAACATAGATATTAATATGGTAGTATTAAACTGCTTAAAAATTCATGGTAAAAAGGAAATATTCAGCTAATAAAGCAATTTTAACACAAACTCATAAAAAATCAACAGGTATAGACAATAAATCAGATTTCATACAATTTAATGATGAAAAATTTAAATGTTTCGAAGAAATATTTGGCTAAGACATAAATATAATTGTGTAAATACGTATGAACCGGAAGCAATTAGTGTGATGGAATTTTACATAAAGAAATACTTGTACAATCACAAATGTAGTTTATTAGTTTTATTTTGCATGACTCATTTGTTATTTATTGCATCTGTTCATTTAATCTTAATTCAGCAAACTGTCTTTTGACCTGAATAAATAAGGAGGTAGGTATAAGTATCTACACAAAACACTCGATTTCTCAGTTGCTTCTATTAATGACTGCGGATGATACTAATTAATAATGCTAAATACTACAAGTTTTCTTGTTTATTCAGGTATATCTAAGTACGACTATTTTTGTTGAGGTATTTCGCATGCAATAATCTTGTTGCTTTTGGTGTAGTAAAGCAACAATAAATAAAATTGCACGTAAATACTGATGTATCTCAAACATAAATATAACAAACGGCTTTATACATAAATGTTTAATAAAATATTTACATTTGACACACAGTTTCATTTGCTTCTAGGTTAAGTAGGTGTGCAAAGGTGATGTAACAATGTTTTTGCAAATAGTGATAAGAAATGTATTGTAGTTAAATCTAAAGATTAGTGTTTCATATTTTGTAAATTCTTTATTAAAAATTATAGTTATGTATATAGGCACATCATTGTTTTCTTTTTCTCAACACCAACATAAGGTAGGTATAGTCTTCTTCCTCTTCTAATCTTGATACATGTTTAAGTTTGTTTTATACCTACTGTAATGTAGCTAAAAAGTAGCCAAGTACCATCGGTAGTTCAGATGCCAAAGTCCGGTCCATACTTAAATTTATAGACAGGGAACACATTAGATACAAGGTTTCTATTGGTCTGTAAATTGCAAGTCAGGTCTTAAACTAAACTTAGTTTATTAACGTATGTACAATGTTAAAATAATAAATAAAAATTTATTCTGGACGGTAGACATTAATCTGCCCTGGGAGATCTGCAACCCACCAAATATGGACCAGGGTATAGCTTCGTGGTCGGAACGATTGCCGCATAATAATCGCCTAGCGTTGCACGCTGTAGTTCGGAACGGGCTATTCTAAAATTAAGCATGCCAGTACAAAATGGCTGCGTCTGTTTACGTTTAGTGTCAAACTTATATTACTAAATTTTGACAAATACCCAGGTTGTAGTTCTAGTCGGAGGAAAAGGGTGATGATTAAGCCAGTATACTGATGCACGACGGTCTCCGGGACCATATCTGACGGCATCCAAAGTGATGTAACAAGCCAAAGTTTTACCTCGCAAACGCCCGGAGGCGTGCACGGAGATTTTGGCCGGTTCCGGGCAACGAATTTGCACTCGCCTCGGGATATAACTGAGAGGTGTGATTTGCGAGTTTGTGACAACCTCTCTGGAGGCAAGTTTCTTGTCGCTTCTTGTGATCGCCTGTCGGAGTACTGACCCAAAGAGGCTTTCGACAATTCCCAAAAGGTCTGGAAGCTGGGGCTCTTTTAGTTTTAGCTGCTAGACAAGTCTTTTAGAGGGTTATATGCCCTTCTAGGCTTCGCTACCTGGTTAATTTCTGGGAAAGGCTTAGAATAAACTTTCAACGATAACAAATCTATATTTAAGTGAGTCCTCAGAACGACCTAGCACACACCAGAAGTAATCTATCAATCAATCGTCCCAAGATGGCTACACGAAATTGCTCTCGCTATACTAGAGCTATCATTTTCAAAAATTACAAAAATTTCCTCAGGCTCCAAGAATTTTCAAAACTTACACAAAAAAGTATAAGAAGGCTAGGAAACCGAATACACACCAATAAAAAAGTGCAGCCTAACCTACATCATAATAATAATGCAAAATAGCTGAAAATTCAAACTAATCCCTAAATATAAAATTCATTTTAACCAATGCCAAATTTATGCGCAACAATTTCTTTCTTTTTGTGTTTTTGTTATCACTTATATTTTCCAAACATTGTTTTTGTAAAATTAGTAACGTACCCTCATGTTTGCTTTCATGTAATTCTCCTACCTCGTTATCCTATACGTATTTCTCATATTAATTTCCAATTTTCCATTTATTTTGTTTATATTGCCATTTTCCTTCTCTTTCATCGTCTGTTTTCTTATTTTGGGCGTGTACTTTCTTCTTTTGTTAAATTACTGTTGCTTTATATTTAATGATGCCTAACCTATACTTTTATTTAAGAATTTTTGTCTGTTCTTCCAAAACCCATCAAATACTGATGTTTTTAGAACCAAGGTGACATAAATAACTTATTTATGCTTACACAAAGTTTGGTGTTGCCATTTGGCATATATATTCATAAAATACTTTGTATGTAATGTGGCAGTTTAACTCTCGAGGAGGCATTCACTACAATTGAGTTACTCTAAGGATTTGGATGTCAAAAACATTTGTATAGAACCACCAGAGTTCAGCAACTAACAGATGAAGATTCTGATGATGAAATTAGTGGAGGACTAGTTGACTATTTATCAAGAAATAAGTTAAATGCTGGAGCTGAATGGCAAATTCATAGTGATGTGACAAACATCACCCAAAACATCTCATTAAATTTAACCGGAGATGATAATTTTGAAACTGAGAATGTGGCAAGGATAGATAATTCTATGATTGAATGGCAACAGAAGTTACATGTGAACCAAAAAGTTTTACTGAAGAAGAGTAGGAGATGTTCCAAAGTCTTACACCCGTTGAAATTTTTGTGCTGTTTTCTTGATAATGACGTTATAATTTTGTTGGTGTCTCAATCAATCTTATTCCTTCTTTTTAATCATGACATCATTACTGATGTGTTGTGATTCAGCACCATTTATACATTCAATGTATGAACACTACCCTTCACTAGTGTTTTTCAGGTTGCCTTGTGCTGGGCCATTTCCATAGGATTGCTGAGTAATTCGTGTAGCACTCTTTTTGTTATATCTGACCACCTCAGAGGAGATCTTCCTCTTCTCCGTTTACCACGGCGAGCAATGTGGCCCAGGAATTGTAGTATTCTCGCACTGATGAGTTTGTTCTTCGCGCTGTCCAGGGAGCCAACAATACGTCTCGAAGACATCAATCTTTCGTCTGTCAGCCTCGCGCACAATCCGCTGCGTATAGGAAAACTGGAAACACCACTGTTTGCACTCGTTTTATTTTAACACTGCGGCTGATGTTTCTGTCAGCCCAAAGTCTGTATAGTTGGGTCACAGCTGTTTTGCCCAACTGGATTCTGCATCTAATTTCTGTTCCACAGTCACCAGAGTTATTAGTAAGAGAGGCCAACTAGATCATATACGAGGCTACTTCGCACTTGCCATTATGCGAATTTCTGGGTGATGGTTATGTTTCCGTTTCACTATTAATATTTTTGTTTTATTATAGTTGATGCTCAATCCATATCAGTACTCACATCTTCTAATCTCTGTAAAAGACTTTGTATTTCCTCTGCACTTTCACCAAGCAGTGTTGTATCATCGGCAAACTGCAAGTTGGAAATTCGCCATCCATCGGTTACAGCTCCGCCATCGCAGTTTTCCAAAACTATTCCCATAATGTATTCGGTTTATATATTAAATAAAAGAGGGGAAAGCACTCAGCCCTGCCGAACGCCTTTTCTAATTCGACAATAAATTGTTGGACCATTTATTTTTACCACTTGTCAGGACATTTTTAAATTCTACAAATGTTCGACTTTTTGGAGTATTTTCGGTTCAAAGAATCTGATCCTGCTGGTATACAAGTTTTCCAGTCATATTTCTTCGTTTATTAGTTCACCAAATTGTGTGCAGGCAGCTGGTGGTTCATAATTTTAAGCAACTGTAACGGCACCTTTAATTTTCTGTAAGGCACCCGTTTTGGTAGCCTCGTTCATAATTACTTTATTGGTTTATTTAGAATTTTGAGATTTGGCACGCGGCCTTTTTCTAGAAAGTTCGTCGAGCCGAGCTAACGGCGGGCTTTCCTCCTCGTGATTGGCTACGGGTGCTCAGACCATGCGGCGAACCGGTTCTCCCTGCACGCCGCGTTCCTAGCGCGTCTGGAGGGATCAGCGTTGGCCTGCTTTTGGGCAGTTAGTTGATTACCGGCCGCTACTGCAGGCAGTTGTTATAGCGTGGCTTCTGTTGCAGCAGCGAGCCCGTTCGGGCACGGAGGACGCTTGTCGAGTTCTTTACGGGCCGTGACAGTGGAAGGTCGTGCTTCTTGGGGTGTTTTAGTGCATATCCGTTTTTGATGACCGCCGCTCTTCAATTTTCGAAAGCCTGAATGGCAATTTGTTCCGCCATATGGTCGGCATCCTGTCTTCAGAGCGTGCAATCTAGAGGTCTCCCAGTCTTCGTTTGTAGCCCATCAGGGCTTCGCATCGGTCCTTGAATATAAGGCAGCCCGACTGCTCCAGCGATAAACGCCCGACTTTAATCGACGCAGCAAGGCGAAGCCGATTAATTATGGTAGTTTGTGTAGCGTCTAATTATAACTAATACCTCATGCTAATTATCCATTCACGTCAATACCAGCCGACAGCGTAGGCTGTTTATAAGTAATAATTCCTGCAATACCATCCGTCAGCTTGGGCTGTTGCTAATTTGTGCGTAGCGTCTAATTACAATTAATAATTCCTGTATCGATGTGTTATATGCCGGCCGCCAGTGTGGGTTGCTTGCAAACGATAATTCACGCCGTCCGCTGGGCTGTGGGCGAACACTAAAAAACGCTCTTCAAGGCAAATACCAGCCACCCGCGTTGGAACAGTGTACCAATTGTTACAATCCCGCAATAGGTTAGAGGTAAAGCTACCCCCCCCCCCCCCCAGCTGGGCTTTTTAGTTTTAGTGTCCATTCTTTGACTTTTATTTTCTGCGTACGCTGACAACGTCGGCGCTTTTGTATTGTGCTAGACCAATGGATCGGATTACTGTACGTTGCCTTATGATTTTTCCCACGGGCCTGTGCATGCTTGTTTTCAGGTATAATTATGCACTGTGTTAGATTCAGGTAAGGTGAAGCCTGAGAGGAATCCTTAAGCGTCGAAGGTAAGTCAGTGCGCCCGTCGCTGCAGTGTTGAGAGTCGTGAAGCTGTGCACAACTATTCTATTCCCGGTTAGCTTTGGATTTCGTCGAGGTGTAAAGTTGGAAGGTAGGCTTACTGATTTCTCGGTTTCATAGTGGGTCTACCTTGGCGTTTTCGTTCTTATTGATTAAACTGGGTGGCGCTCAATTAATTTTATCAGTGTTTACCGTCCCTTAGGCCGTTGCCCGTAGGTAATCTCGTGCAGGACCACCCCTTGCTCCACTGATGTCTAGTCGGCATATCTTGTTACGGGCAGGGCAGCAGTCCTAGGTGAGTCATTGTCCCGATTTTGTGTAATATCGTCCGCGGTGGCCGTCTCGCTTTTACGTGATTTTTGTATAAGCCGGCGCCGTGTCATTAGAGTCAATTTGGCCTGTAACACACTGCTTTGTTTTCTGAATATAGTCGGTGGAGAATTTCTACCAAGTGCAGTGGGATGCCCATTATCGACCATAATTTGTTCCAGTTTAGATTATCAAATACCTTAGAGTAATCTACAAAGCAGATGTATAAAGAGGTATAGTACTCGTTTGCTATCTCGATAAGCTGACTGATGTTCAAAATCTGTTCGCGAATACCTCGCCCCTTCACAAAACCTGCCTGCTCCTGGGGTATCTGCCAGGAGAGAAAACGATTGAGACGTGCTTGCAGAATACACAGCATAACGTTGCTGATGTGAAAGCAAAGCTATTAAGTGATAGTTGTCACAGACACTAGTGGAACCTATTATGTAAGGGAATAATAACAGGGGTCAGCCAGTCATCTGACCAAATGCATGTTTCCCATATTTTCTGGCATATAACAAGTATCTATCGCTTTCCTTGTTCATCAAGAAGCTTGATGGTCTCCGCTGGTATGGTATCAATACCAGATGCTCTATTTTGAGCCATACGCTATAAAGCAGAATCTACCTCTTCGGGTAGGATTGTTGGTTTGATTTCGAACCCTTCAAAGTTGATACGTATGGGTGTTTGAAGGAGATCATCATACAGACTAGCACAGTACTGCTGCCACACTATTAGAGTATCGTTAAAGTTGCATGTTAAATTGCCATATTCATCTTGAATTGACCATGTTAAAGGTTTAAGTGTTCGAGTAATCTTTTTGATGGTTTTGAAAATGTCGCGAGAATTACCACTTTGGGCATATCCTTCAACATCCTTACATAGATTGGAGTAGTCTTTTAAGTTCTTCCAAAATAATTTAGAGTTATTAGCAAATACTGAAGTGTAATAAGCTTTTTTGTCGCTCCTAACAACACTTACAACTTGATTCCTTAACTGCTTGTAATGGTTGTAGTGATTAGTATCTTTTGACTGTTTAAAACGACTAAGGCTTGATCACGCAATTGCATCATATTTTTGATGGTGTCTGTCAACCATGGGGAACACTGTTTAGTGATTTTAAAAGTTTTGATTGGTGCAAACAAATCCAGCAGAATTGTTATATTTTCAACAAAAAATTGTACTTTATCATCAACATTGTAGATACCATAAAAATTTTGCGATGAGATAGAACGTAGTGCCGAGTAAAATTCTTCATAATTAAATTTTTTAAAGTCTCTAGACGTGCAAATAATCGGATAGGGTTTAATGTAAGGTAAAGTGAACATCTGGCATTAGACGAGGCAATAAGAGGAGTAAATGTACAAGGAAGTATAATAAATAAAGAGGCACAAATCATAGCCTATGCAGATGATATAGTAATTATATCAAGAAACTGGAATAAATTAAAGGAAGTTTTTATAAGTTTAGAAAGGGAAGCAAAGGAAGTAGGGCTTGAAATAAATAAAGATAAAACCAAATATATGAAATGTCAGAGAGGAGTAATAGATGACACTAAGGAAGTGAAGATAGAAAAATACACTTTTGAAAAAGTACGATCGTATAATTATTTAGGAATACAACTAACAGACAATAATGATCGCAGCGACCAGATAAAAGAGAGAATCGAGATGGGGTATAAAGCATATTACGCAAATCGAGACACGCTGAAGAGTAGAAAAATCAACACAAAGACTAAAATACGAATTTATAGAAGCTTAATAAGACCATTGGTATTATACGCGGCAGAAGTAATGTGTTCAACACAAAAAGAAGAAGAACAATTGCGAATATTTGAAAGGAAGGTAATAAGAACGATAATGGGAACAAAAAGAATGGATGATGGGGAGCACAGACAATACATGAATCACGAAATTTTAGAAATAATGGAAGGAGAGGATATCGTGAAGATAATGAAGGCTCACAGGATTGGATGGCTTGGTCATATATGGAGAGCGGAAGATACAAGAATAATCAAAGGAATTACAACATGGAAACCTGATCTGAACAGGCCAAGGGGGAGACCAAGAAATAGATGGTACGAAGCAGTGAAAAACGATTTAAGAAGTATGAACATAAAGAAATGGAAGGAGAAAGCAAAAAACAGAGTAACATGGAGAAAGATAGTAACAGAAACAAAAACTCATCAGAAAATCTAGAGGGAAAAAGGAAGACTGATAATCAGGGGCCTAATCCACCCCAGAAAGTGGATTATTTACTTCGGAAAGAAGAGGCAATATTCTACCCAGAATGAAACGCCATATATATATATAAATATAAAGTGAACATGCCACGTACAATGTGGTGGTCAGAGATGCTGTGAACAACAGAAAAAGACAAGACTAAATCTTTATTTGAAGTAATTAAATAATCAAGAAGTGTGCTAGATGTAGCTGTTACGCGGGTTGGCTATTTAATCAACTGAAAAAGATTAAAGGTTTCAAAAAAGTTTACAGTATAACCTGTGGCTAAACTGTCAACCTCAAACATATCTATATTAAAATCATAAAAGCAAAAAATACCCTCAACAGTAGGTAATATCACAGATAATGTTTATATATTTATTTATTTAACCTGCGACCAACAGTTACAGGAAACCAATTACAGGTCACAGCATATAAAAAAAGAATAATATACATATAAATATGAATATCTACATAGATGGCTCTCAGACCTAACTCTGCTGCGGGCGGACACCAGAAAAGTCACCTCTTCACCACCTAAAAAGACAACATATGCAGTTTATAACTACATAAATAAGTTAATGTTAACAACAAATCAGGTCAGCCAAACCTAACCACTGTACCATTTTTTTTTATTATCAAAACGAAAACAACCATAATCACAACTAGCGCAATTTGGCAAATCTGATCGCTATCTGTACATTAAAAGTTCCTTGAATTAATATACTTTTTAAGATGATAAGGAAAGAAAGAAAGAAAGAAAAGATAAAAATTTTAATTCTAATGAATTAATAAACTCATAATAAAACCTTTCATGTGGATTATAGACCACTCCAAATATATACTTGAGATTTTTAAAAGACCATAACTGTTCAATATCACGTACGGTATTGATAACAGTAAAAGATAAAGATGTAAAACACAACTCCACCTCCTCGATTTTGTCTATCTTGGCGTACGATAGTATATCCTTCTAAGAAGATGTCATTAATAGCATTGTTTATTTATTTATTTATTTATTTATTTATTTAATTCGCACTCAGCCAACAGCCGTTAGGCCAATTATAGGCGTCGCTGTGCAGTTATGAGGACTTCCAACCCCACTAACGACTGTCATGATGTTGTATGACCGCCGGGACCAACTTTTTTCCGTGATAGCCGTACCACGAGGCGCCGAGAGATGCAGCCGTGGAACTCCCATCCAAGTTCTGACCAGAGACAGCGTTGCTTAACTCTGCTGATCGAACGTGGACGCTTGTTCAAGCTACACCACTCGGGACCCTTGTTGTTTTATTACCCTCCACTTCTTTTAAAAACTCTTATTTGGTACTCTCTCATTTCTTTATTTGTAGGTTTTTTAATCTTAAATTCACGTTTGCGGCCTTTACTTTTGTTGCTTTATTGATTTTGTTAGTAATGCTTTCCATTTGTTTTTGTATTTTTCTATTGTAATCTGGTTTTTACTTCCTTTTACTACTATAAAGGAAGTATTGGATTCACCCCAAAAATTCGAAATTGAGTTTTCAACAGATCTTCACGTTTTAGAGTCCCCTTATCCCAAAAAACATATTTTTTTTCATTGGTCTGTCTGTCTGTCTGTCTGTCTGTGTGTGTGTCTGTGAACAGAATATCTCAAAAACGAAAAGAGGTATGGCATTGAAACTTCATATATAAGTTTTGTGTACTATGTAGATGAGACAGCAAGCTTTTAAAGAAAATCGCATAACCGGAAGTAGGTGTTTACTCTTGTGATTTTTCAGTTTTTTTCGATTTTTTCAAAAACGGCTCTAACGATTTTTTTTTAATTTTACATTTTTCTTACATTTTTAATGTGTATTGATGTGAGATAGGTGATTTTCCAGTTGAATACTTCTAAAGTGGGTTTCTTTTGTTTTTTTTTCTATTTTTTTTATTAACTCCTATTTTAAATAAAACACCCGGTATATTATTACATTTTTGAATTCACCTTAAAATTCTAGAGAAAATTTGTCTCTTCAACTAACACTCGATTTTGTACCGTTTTTGTAGAATTTGTAATTTTTGAAAATTTTTAACAAATGGTTAAAAATTAAAAATGAAATTTTTGACTAATTATAAGATCACTGTAAAAGGAAGTTGTGTGAGTGTATCACACCAGATTTTTTGGTTTGCCTTCGCTTTGTAATGGTGGAGTTCTTTGTGTAAGTTCCCTTCATTGAAATATGTTATTTTTTTCTATGATTGCTGTTTCTTTGGTATCGTCTTCTCTTCTAATATTTTGCAAGGAAGCACACTTATTTCTTCCCTTCTTCATTTCTATCTATCTACAGCTCTATGTCCCTAGGTGGGTCTTGGCTGATTCTACAATCATCCTCCATCTTCTCCTATCCCTTGCCGCTATTTCTCCATTTCTAATGCCTAACTTCCCTAAGTCGTCCTTCACACAATCCACCCATCTTTTCCTAGGCCTTCCCTGTGATGGTTTTCGTTCAATGTTTCCTTGGAAAATTCTTCTAACTCCTCTGTTGTCCTCCATTCCCCAAAGATGTCCTGCCCATCTAATTCTAGCTGTCTTTATTGCTGCTACTATGCTTCCCCCTTCTAATACTTCTTTTATTTCGGCGTTCGACCTTCTTCTCCATGTATTTCCTTCTCTTACTGGTCTCACTATGGCTCTTACTACTTTTATTTCGAAGATATTAAGTAGATTTTCTTGTTTTATGGTCATATGCCAAGTTTCACTGCCATATAGTACTATGGGACGCACAATTGTTTTGTACAGCTTTATCGTTCTTCATTTATTGGCCCAAAAATAATTTGAATTGGAGTTCCCGTTACTGTAACTCTCATTTCCAACAGCCTGTCAAATGTGTTGCCTATCATAATTATCAAATGTTTATAATAGTTGCAAGCATGGACAGAGTAAATTTGCGGTATACTACAGTGCTAAAAATTACAATGAAAAAAGCAAACGTCTTATAATTTTAAATGTTGCGCTGGGCTTAGTTCTCTTGTGAACGCAACTGTATTTGTAGTATGGTTTGGCAAATTATTAACTATAGAATTCAATCATTCACAAGTGATGTAAAGCCGTAAGTCCCATGTTACTACTATGTATAGCATGTAAAAGATCCCTTGTTGGGGTTGGAACTCCTTAGTCTCGGCGAAATTCTGGTAACAGCAGTTCGTGTCTAAGGTACCTGGTACTCCACATGCCTAGAACTTGTCCATAACAAACAAAAATATTACGAGGCATTGCTGTTGTTATGATGGACAATGCATCATTTATTAATTTTGACCAAAAGGAAATTTCCTAATTACATGGTTGACATTAACATACTTATAAAAGTAACTCGGAATGTATCGCCTATTAACATTCCTTGTTACTTAAATAGCTATTGTACATAATAGAATATAATTAAAACCTACTCAAAACTAAAATAGCATCCAAACGTAAAAAATTATCAAGCTTCCTTAATTTTTCGTTACGGTGTAATATTACTTTTTTATTTACTCTTAGTTACAAACATAGATATACAAATACTACGTATAACTGGATAGGCCTCTAGTGTTCATTGAGCGTGTCAGCTCGTGAAGTTATGCAACCCGTCTATATGTAGTATATCGCTCTCTGCAGCATTAATGAGCTAGACTCATTAATGCTTATGGACGAATTACAGCAACTTAACTTTAAAACAGGTAAAACTTAATTATTACAGCAATATGAATAAAACTATTGCGCTATCATATTATAAACAATCTTATGTTTTAATTTTTAAAACATTTTGCATGCAGTATTCAATCTTATTAAGATACTAACACAGAAAAATCAAAATGATAATAAATATATAATTATAATAGCTTTAGGTTATGGGATTTAAATTTAAAAAATCTGGTGTGATACACGCACACAACTCCCTTTTACAGTAGTCATATAATTAGCCAAAAATTTGATCTTTAATGTTTAAGCATTTGTCAAAACTTTTCAAAAATTAAAATTCTACAGAAACTGTGCAAAGAAGAACGTTAGTTGAAGAGACAAATTTTCTCTAAAATTTTAAGCTGAATTAAAAAATGTAATAATATACTGGGTGTTCTATTTAAAATAGGAGTTAATACAAAAATAGAAAAAATAAACAAAAGAAAGCTATTTTAGAAGCATTCAACAAGAAAATCACCTATCTCACATCAATACACATTAAAAATTTAATAAAAACGTACAAATTTGGAAAAAATCGTTAGATCTGTTTTTGAAAAAATCGAAGAAAGTGAAAAATCGCAAGAGTTAACACCATACTTCCGGTTATGCGATTTTCTTCAAAAGCTTGTTGTCGTATCTACATAGTACACGAAACTTTTATATGAAGTTTCAACGCCATACCTCTTTTCGTTTTTGAGATATTCTGTTCACAGACAGACTGACACACAGACAGACAGACCAATGAACAAAAACATGTTTTTTTGGTTTCAGGGGACTCTAAAACATGAAGATCTGTTGAAAACCCAATTTCGAATTTTTGGGGTGAATGTAATAAGTACTTCCTTTATCGTAAAATGAAGTAAAAAGCAAAAAATAGTAACATTTATTGATTATTAATATTTATTACACAATACCTATACGTATACTATACAAAAAACAGCAGTTTTTAAATCAAATTAATTCTGACATTTTATGCCTAATTGGTGCTTCATGCAATTTTAATTATACAGTTTTCCATGGTGCTGCATGCGTCATTGTAAAATATTTACAATATTCTTCACTAGCTGAAAGTTCGTGCAAATCTTCTGAAAATATTTTTTCTGATACCGGATGCGCTGACACAAATAAATGCAGTTTTTCACCGAAATGGTTTACAGCAGCATTTTCTTAGTTTTTAATTGTTTAAAATACTTTCACGAAGCTCCTCTCACTTTTAACTTTTATTATACAACAAACGAACAAACCACCACCGATTCTACACCTTGAAATGATTGGAACTAGGTAAAATCAGGTAAAAATAAAATAGGTTCGCTGATCTGGCACACGTCTCGCGTAAATGACTGTGAGTTGAAGTGAAATACGAATACTACAGTAGTGCTATCTCTTTCGTTAGTGCGCCTGCTTCACAAACGTGCATTCGTTTATACCGAGCAAGGCCGTTCCAGTTACTCGTAGAGTATCCATTTCTATGGTTACAAAGCAAACTCAAAAAGAATTACATTTTTCAAAAATTAATAGTATAATAAGTATTAAGAACGGTAAGGAAATTTTACCGATCGAAGACAATAATTGTTTGGAGGAGCGAAGCGACGACTCCAATTATTGTCTGAGATCGGTAATTCCTTAACATTCGTGATACTTATGATGTTTTTTGCACGATAGAAATGTATTTTTCTTCAAACGTCAGTAAAATGTGGCATACCACAGAATAATATGTTGGTAACACTGTAAGTCTATCACAAATTCGAGGTTAGCAGGTTAGGTTTTGCGTCAGTTTTGACACAGCCTGACGCAAAACCTAACCTGCTAACCTCGAATATTTACTTACAGTTTTAGAACAGTAAGCATAACTTACTGATTTGGCAACAAACACGGTAACTAAGTAAAATCGTTCTATCGTGCAAAAATATTAAGTCTTGAATAATACCTTTCCTTCACATTATCTTGAAGAGCTATCAGCCCTTACGTCTTAAGTGCACAGAAAACTTTATGTACGATTGAAATTTAAAAAAAGGCAGATTCAGGTTCCCTACATAAATCATGAAAACAGGGCAATTCTTACAATTAGTTTAGTATCTTTGTAACTACGTCTGGTTTTCATTACTACGTGTTTGTAAATAACAACTAAAATGACGCCATCGAGCGGTAAAATTATTTTTCGAAGATTGACAACAAAAGCAGATTTTTCTCACTTTTATTTGATAACAGAAAGTTGACATTCACCACTGAGCGAGAATTTTCATCACTTTGCCGCTAGTTAGAAGTTTTGGGTTTCCATGTGAGCCACATCAGGATGTTTCCTTGACAACGCTAGTCATTTGTTTAAATAATCGCCTCACATGTCATAGACTACGCGAGTAATTCTAAGTATATTGTCAATTAATATTTTTAATAAAATGAAATAAAATAAAACAGTGAAGGCACGGAGCTGACAGTTTTATATTAAATAGCAACAAACAATGCTGAAGAATCATCGAAACAGCGCCCTTATGCTTCTTGTAGTACCAAAAAAGGTCTGATGATGATTATGACTTGAAATCTGCACTGTTAAATTGGCAGTATATGTTTCCATACTTACTTCATAATAAATTTATAGCATGCAATGTAACCTTGTCATAATTTTAGTTTGGCAACAATGCCAAAATTCTTTGGTGCATATTCAACTAAAATTAAATAAATTGACGCATCTGTAGCGCCCTCTACCCATGTTTGATTTATAATGGAATAATTTTGGAACATAAATATATGCAACACATTTAACAGTCGTTACTCGTTACTCCATAAGAGTGAACATCTTTACTATTTTTAGTTTATGCTATGAGTGAAATAGTTTTCAGCTGATTTCAAATTTTAAAAATTGTTAATTATTTCCAATTTATGCCTCTATTGAAAAAAAAATTTGTTATTTAACGCTCCTGACCTGTGACGTAGCTTGTCATTGCTAGATGAAGTTGCACACAGCTACGATTCATAAGTTTAAGCATGTGATTGCCATAGTGGTGTAACATACTAAGATTCGACATTCGAAGCTGTTTATGGATCCGAATATGAGTATTGAAGAACTAGATCAATAATGTTCAGAACGATCTAGTTATTGTAAATTAGTGATAACGAATATTTATGTATTACCAAAAGCTAACTTAGAATACAGCAACATTTAGCAAAAATCATTATACAGTGACGTTAGAAAGGATATTTATTGCTTTTTAATAACTCAGTTTTTTATTCTTAAATGTTACCATACTTTGTAGTATGTGACAAAATCCAATACTTTTCTTTATTTTGATTTCAATATTCACCGATTTGGCAGTTTTTTTTGTACAGATTGGAATAAAATGAAATTCAACTCCAAAAAGTCGATCACTGGATTGGAAGCTGAATATTTTTCGGTCTAATAATGCATCATTCACTTTTTATTTTGGTGATGTAACAATATTTTACATACAGCAAAGTTCTAAATTTTAAATTCTTTATTAAAAATTATATACAATTATTTGTTTTTTACACAAACCTTCTCTACAACAAACATCTACTTCTTTCAATAAATTCATCACACCACTAAATGTAGCATCTTCCTTCATTATGCCTTAGATGTTTAATGAAACTGGGGCACTTAGTAAGGCCAGCTCTTTTTCATACCGATTTAGAACAGGCCGGACTTCATCCTTCAAAAACTCAGTTACCTGATCAGCTGCTCTTCCAGTGAATGTTTTAGGGTCTAACAAAACATCCAATTCATTTAATATAGGTGCAAAGTATGGGTCCTTTTGGACACGCTCTATCAAATCATTATCCTTTCCATGCTGTTTTACTTCAGCAGCAGCTTCTTGCGATAGCACTCTGATCTTTTCGTGGCAGACCTGTCGGTCACCACCTTTCTTAACCATTGCCATGATTAAGTTCTCTGCAGACATAAATGGCAACTCTTGAAGCACATGGCGATTAACGACCTTTGGATAAACAACCAATCCCTGAGTGATGTTCAGCAATGTCAGCAAGATAGCATCAGCGCTTAAAAATGCTTCTGCCAATGTCATTCTTCTATTGGCAGAGTCATCCAGAGTTCTTTCTAGCCACTGAACTGCATGTGTGTTGGCAGCATTGGAATAGAGAGCTATAATATGGCGAGCAATAGCGCAACAGCGCTCGGATCTCATGGGGTTTCTTTTATACGGCATAGCTGAGCTACCAATCTGGCTCTTTTCGAAAGGCTCCTCAACTTCCTTTCTGTTTGCTAATAAGCGCAAATCACTGCACATCTTGTGAACCGTTGCGCCGAGTCCTGCAAGAGCAGCTACAACTTCCAAATCAACCTTGCGGGAGTAGGTCTGTCCAGTTACTGGATACGTTTTGCTGAAACCTGACAGCTGAGCAATGCGCTTGTCCAAGGTGGTAACTTTTGAACCATCTCCACTGAAGAGTTGCAAGAATGACGCCTGTGTTCCTGTTGTTCCTTTTGCACCTCTGAACCTCAGGTCGTCTCTTGCACGTGACAGAGCCCGCTCATCCATCAGCAGATCTGATAACCATAGCGTAGCTCTTTTTCCGACTGTTGTCAATTGTGCAGGTTGAAGATGTGTGAAGCCCAATGTTGGTAGGTCTCTAAATACAATAAAAAAATTGTACATAGACATTAAATTTTTTTCATTAAGGGACAGAATACAGTGTTCTTTAAACATTAAAGCTCTGACATACGTTACATTACTGAAAAATAACTTACTTAAAGTCTTCAGAAAACTTAGCAAGGTTGCGAATGACAGCTGCTAGCCGAGGAAGTAATATATTGAAGCCATCTTTCATTATGATCAAGTCGGTGTTGTCCCCCACAAAGCATGACGTAGCACCAAGGTGGATGATTGGTGCTGCAACTGGACACAGTTTGGCAAAAACATGAACATGAGCCATCACATCATGACGAGTCAAGCTTTCTTCAGCTGCAGCAGCTTTGAAATCGATGTTGTGGACATTTGCTTCCATTTGCGAAATTTGATCATCGGTTATTTGAAGACCCAATTCCTGAAACAGAAAAATAGTTTATTTCCACCATACGGTGTATTTGATATCACCTACAATCTCAAATTTTACATACAGAGTTCGACAGTGATATGGGGAGGGGGGAGGGTGGAAAAGATCCTGCTAGAAGTAGGAGAGTTAAATGCGATTTGTTTATTTAAAAATTGTAGGTACGAAGACGGTGTACATTATTAAAATATGCAGTTTTATAAGTATTTTCCACCTTTTCATCGTTACCAGATGCAAGGCCCTGTGTATTATTCAACTAGATAAATAGATTCCACGTATAAAATGACTAACAGTTTCGTTAGGTGGAGTTAGCTCATGTTAAAATAGATTACGTTCTGTTATGTAACTTAAACTGTAAACCTATAAATATCTTCCTCGCATAACCGAAAAACTACAAATAAACCACATGAGAGATAAAAAGGAACTTTAGCGCCTAGGGGTACATTATGCTTTTTTTAAAATTGAGAAATCGTGAGATTACATTTTAACCAACTTTTGTAGGTTATGTCGATTGTGGTTGACATTTATCTATTGCTCCGCTACCTACACAAAGTCGTAAAACAATGGATTACTTCACTGCTGATTTTTTGTATTTTAATGACGATTTCAGCATTTTTCACAGCCGATTTAAAAAAAGATTTTGATTTAAAGTTGAGATAGTTATATTACTCTTGGAATTTTGCTCTTGTTGAATTATGAGCTCTATTGAACAATCAGTTCAACAGTTAATGATTTAAATCTTTTATTTTGGAAAACTTGCAGCAGGACTCGACCATATGACCATAGCAGTCGGTGTCTAGGGTACCTGGTATCATCATCCGGGGTGAATTCGGACGATTTTTGAGGTTTTTTGCGAATCGCAGCTACAATTTCTAGCTGAAAATTTTGAAAAAATTAGTTTAAATACATCTATGCTTCACCTATTCATTCCATTGACGAAAAAAAAATTTAAACCATATCTGAATAGTTTTTTTCTAAAATAATGTCCGAATCCACCCCTATGGGTGGGGTGAATTCGGACACCCATTGTTATTAGCTTAAAATCAAATTTCAGCATACCCAGGGGTGGATTCGGACACAAGAACTTCAAAAACAATAATTTTGGCATATCTGGGAATAAAAAAGACGAGATTTTTCGGGATGGCGTATGAGAAAAACACAAGATCTGATGAAGAATGTTCGACATTTTATTCGTAAAAAAAACATTTTCAAGATAACAATAAACATAACTTATTTGCTATTAAAAAACCTATTTTCTACTACAAATGCAACATATTTTCTAATAAAAAATACAACAAAATTTCGTTTTCACTTTCATAAAAAAATACAAAAATAGACGAGGAAAAGAAATCTTTAGGTATCATTATGTCAGCAAGAATGATAGTTCAGGTTCTTTCTCTAAAACTAAAAAGTGCTTACGTTATCTGGGAATTTAAATTGATAGCTACCCCTTCGTAGATCTATAATAGATCGAAGAACAAGAATTAATTGACGTCTTTCAATGACACTTTCATCTTTCGACTGGGGGTAAGCATATTAATCGCCCATCTTGGAAGATGCGTGCTTTCTAAGGAAGTGTAACATATATGTGTCAGGATCAATTACTTCCTTGATACAGCCGACGTAGTTTCTTGAATATTGCTTTTTGTTACTAGTCAATTTGACTATGACAAAAGTGTCAGCAGTTATAACTGCTTCATCTGGACTCTCAAATAAGATATCTTTTGAAGATATGATGCATGTGTCGACGTTCTCATCATTTTCCTCATAGCTATCTCCATCAATTTCACATTCTACTTCCCTGTGGTTCTCAATTACCACATCTCCTGTTTCATCTTCTATTGGGACATTTTCCAGCTTTTCCAGGGGCAGTATTAAGTTTTTTGCCTCTTTTACGCTTGGGTTCTCCATTAAATCGTTTGTTTTTGAGTAAATTGACAAACGTTTGGGACCATTCGTCAGCAACATTCTCCGTTACGCTTGATTCAGGAATTGTCCTTAATACCACCTCAGGATCCAGCGGAAAAATCCCATTTGCTCGAAATCCCGAGTTGATGTTCTGTTCCATTGTTGTATCCATTGCTGTTAAGGTTCTTTTGAAAATTCTGGGGAACTCTGATTTTGGAATACATCCCTTATTGGTTGTTTTCCACTGTGCTAATACGGTTCGCCATTTTTTCTTCAAAGGAGCGAAGAAACTCACATCCAACGGTTGAAGAAGGTGGATGGAGTTGGGTGGAAATAGAACAAATCTTATATTATATCGTTCGCATTCCTTGAGGACATGTAGCGACACATGGCTTGAGAGATTGTCTCCTATTATCACTTTTGACCCCTGAAGATCTTTCAGATAAGGAACAAACGACTTCCGCGATTGGACCGTGTCATGATTGAGATCGAAGAACTCAACGTTTCGCCCACTTTCGTATGGGGCTTCATCAGGAGGAAAAAAGCAAAAGAGCACGGTAACTCAACGTGTTAACCACGGCAGAGGCGAAACTCTTTGCAAGGGAAGGAACAGAAGAGCACGGTAACTCAACGTGTGAACCACGTCAGAGGCGAAACTCGACTGACTATCGGAAGAAGAAAGGCGAGAATTTATAGGCAAGCTCCGTCGCGATTCAGCAAATGCCGTCGCGGTTCAGTGGCGGAGGGCGGGGCTTAGGAATTAGCACTTTCCACATAGAAGGAAGGGGAAAGCCTTCGTCCCGATTGAGATTATTAGGGTGTTTGCAAATCTCAATGACTTCGCGAATCTTTCTGCTAAAGAAGAATGAGGATTTGCAGATGATGGAAGTTTCATCAAAAAGGATCTTATGACCAGTATCGCGTTGGTGTTCGGCGATGGCCGATGATGAAACGAGACCTGACTTGAGACAGCGCTGGTGTTCAGAGATGCGAGTTTTCACGGAACGACCTGTTTCACCAATGTATACAGCATTACAAAAGCAAGGGACTCTATAAACACCTTTAGATGACATAGTGTTTAATTTATCTTTAGATGAAGGAAGAACCTGTGAGATCTTGCTCGGGGGTTTAAATACTGTTCTTGACTGGTCTCTCTTCGATTAAAACACCTACACCTACAATGCTGCTCTTACTTGAATCCATTATTCGCTCTGCTCGTTTTGACCCTTTTCGACACAAGACCTTTACACGACCCGGGCATCGCTCATGTTAGTCTCGTCGTAATTGACGATGTTCGTAGCCGGAATTCCCTCAAGTGTCTCCCTTAAATTTGAAAAATACTCTACAATACTTTCTCTATTTACATCGGCTCTGACACGTTTAATGTTCTGTGCCAGTCGCTCTGTCAGGCGGTTGTTTCTTTCTATAAATTGATAAAACCAATCTTCTCCTGGCATATTGTCTCTGAATTTTGCTATCCTGATTCCTTTACGATCCAAATAGCCCTTAACGAGATGTCGTATGTCGGACTGTGTGAGTGGAAAGCCCCATTCAACAAATTTCTGAATTTCCTCCGACAAAAATCTTTCATCTTCTGCTGATAAGACAGTCTGTCCACCTTGTTTTTTCCCGTGTTTGTTCCTTAGCTTATCGCTAATTGTTGACCTTGGAATATTATAGTTTTGTGAAGTTTCACGGATGGACCTTCTTCCCTGTCGAACATCCTCCATAGCGAGTTGTAGGGTCTCTTCATAAACTGGATGCCAACTTTCTTTCTATATTTGCGACCCATGGCTGTCCGAGTTCACCCCACCTAGAAGCACATTTTTGAATTAGCCCCCCCCCCTCCCACAATAAAACCGTAGTCAAAACACACAATGTTTTTATGGTAAATTGTTCTTCATAGAACACTTTTCAAATATAGACTAGAACTGCAGACAAAAACATTCCTCAATTTTCTATACAGAGGTTTCTTTGCATGATTTTTAAAGAACGCAAAACATCAACAACTCATTAGAGTCGTGAAATAAATACTTACTGTTAATTTATCTCGTTTTCACTGCACAAATATAGAACACAACCACACCCGTCGTGTCTAAGCAGTTACTGACTCGAAAACATCTCCCCACTAGCGACAAGAACCAACTTGCATAAAATGTACTCCACATGGGTAGAACTTGACAACTTGTCCATAACAAACCACAACCACATCTTTATTACTAGATTGTTGTGAAAAGTAAGGCATCTTTCTTAAACAATAGGAAATATACGGTACCCCCAACCCAAGAAAAGCGCCCTTCGGTGCTTTCCAAGAATACTTCGACACTCAGCATCACTCCGTACAATGTACAATGTTATGAACCAGTTATTTATCAAAAAACCTCAAAAAAAATTTTTTTGCTGACGACCTTACCTCAAAAGTTGATGTTGCCTTCATTTTCGAAGGACCTATCGTATATAAACGATCGAACACTTCAGGAAGGTTCCTGGAACCGGAACCCTGTACACATACAAACATACGTACATCGCACAGCACGTTTAGGCACCCCCCAATACGAGGGAGGGATCTAGTGGGCTGGGGTCTTCACCAAAAGATGTGCCAGACGAGACAGAGATTTACTATGGTGGGTTCATTAGTCGGTTGGCACAAATTTTAGAAATATTTGACTCAGAGTGGTTTTCGATATGAGGAAATTTCAATACTTCGTACTATTCGTGTCAAAGTAATTAAATGAACACAACATGTTTCTACTACAAAATAGTTACGAAGAGAATTGTGGATATAACGGCTTTCATAGTCCATTTTTTAATCATTCATAACTCATTCTAACTACTTCTATATTCCTCATCACTAACTTTCTTTAGACCTAATATAGTTCTCAGATTTCCTCTTGTTTCGTGAGGCTCATCATTTCTGCACCATATGTAAGGGTTTTTTTGTTAATTTTCAGCCCCACTTTATTTGCTTCTCTCTCTTCCATCCTTCTTGTTCTGGTACTTATAACCACATCATTAGCATATGCAATCTCCTGTTTATTATTGTTCCTGTTGCTATAGATCTTTTTGCACCTGAACCCATATTAATAGTTTATTAACTATTCTGAGTATTTTATTATAATCATTCAGGACAGGCGGCGTAGCCGATTATGTCCCTACTACAATTACGATACACAGTACACACATATTAACGTGTAAACTTAGTATTAAACAAAAAGATAAAGCAGAAGTTACATTGAAATATAAAGATTCATAAAGTCGAACTTGTTTTTGTTTGAACCAATGTTGATAGTATTTTGTTAGTTATATTTAGTAATGTGACTCCTAGGTAGTTACCACAATCTTCTACATTTCTTTTGTGTATTGGGATTATTATCTACTGTCTCCAGTCTGTAGGCATATTTGTTTTATTAACCCCAACATTTTCCTTTGTAAATTTTCGCTTCCACTTCTTATCATTTATCCACATATGTAGCCTTCCCATTTCCCAGTTTCCTGATTATTAGGTAATTTAAATTCTTCATACGTGGGTTCTGATATTGGTTCATTATTCTCATCATTCATACTGCTTTCTTGTTCTTTCTCTTCATCTGTTACGTTTAGTAGCTTCAGGATATATTTCATCCGTATTTTATTGACATGTTCGTGATTGTGTTGTAACCTTCCTTTGTCATCTCTAATTCCCCTTCCTTTCACTGTATGTGGCAAATGAAAAAAATTGCTTGAGAGCAAAATTTTTGCATTATTTATAATTCTCATTACGATATTTTTCGAAGTTCATTCAATGAAAACGGAAATGAAAGTCTAAGGTAGCTCGCTAAACTATTATCTGTAGTAATAAGATAAGTATGCCTACATCTGGTCCACAAAAAAACAAACTTCAGATTTAACAAAATTATACTGTGAAAACTTGTTACTTAGTGACAAAGAGTGTCAGTTTTGACAGTTTATACAACCCCACTACGAAGAGCAGGATTATTCTGTTATAACTGAGATGATTCGTCACTAAGCAGGAAGTTGAAGTGATATAACCTCAAAAATTCAAAGTTCGTATTCAATACTTTAATTTATTTCTATCCGTTACTATAAATACTATGCAGTAGTATTTGTTCCTTGTATTGTTATTTTGTTTATATACCTAATAGTAGTTACTTAGTTAGAGAAAGCTAGTCGTAGTATAATTAATTGGTGTTCCCAAATATTAATACCCATGCAATATCTGGAACTATGACGAAACAAATCTCACATACGATCCAGGAAGTAAAACAGTAGTTTGCAAAGAATGAACTCAATATGTTGAGCATATTATGAACGCCACATCTTTAATGCTTTCTGGAAATTCTGCAGGGGAGTTACTGCCACCATACGTAATTTCTAGATCAGAGGGACTTTGTGATGCTTGAACTGAAGGGGTTGCAAGAGCTGTCGTTACAACTGTAAAAATCCGAATATTGAAACATTTGAAGACTGGTTTTTCAGCATAGTTTTGCTTAAACTTAAAAATCACGATGTTATCCAAGTATTAACTGTTGATAATGTGTCTTCACACATTAAGCTATCAGTTACTAGAGCATATGAAGCGAATCAGATTCATTTTATATGCCTTCCGTCACACTTCCTCCACCTTAACCAGCCATTACATGTGGCTTATTTTTATCAACTTAAGATTGGGTGGAGAACAATTCTCCAGGAGCAGCAAAAAAAAAAGCCAAAGGGTAAGCATTGTAAGACTTGTCCAAAAGGTGAGCAATGTAAGACTTCTCCAAAGCATACGTTTTTCAAATTACTCAACCAATTAGTGACTAAGAATCTACATGAAAAAGGCAAACTTTGACATAGGGTTAAAGCAAGCGAAATTTTTTGAAAGATTACCTAAAGTGGATAAATGGAACAACGAAACTGTTGGGGGAGGAGCAGGGGGAGGCTTTATGGCAGCACTTGTGAAAAAAGATCAGCAGTTGCCAAAACAGTCTCTCAGAAAAAGAAAAAAAAACTCGATGTTGAGGCACGTAGAAGCCCAGATGAACTTGTCCCGTTTGAAGAGGTCTTAGACTTAGAAGCTCCAAACACGTCAGGTACTGGTACCAGTAAGAAAGAAGATTGGCAGGCCGAGAAAAGTGTCCTCCCTCAGCTCTGATAAGTTGAGCACAGATGATAACTTAAATATCCAGATGATATTGCAGAAAACAGTTTTAGAGTTCAACAACGATGAAATGCATGACACTCTTTTAATGGAACATCGCCCTGTTAGGCCTTTATCACCATCTGTCGTGCATAGAGAAATGTAACAAATATTAGTGATGGCCAGCAAAGGCAGCTATTTTTGCCAGAACTGGACAATTTTGTATGAGCTTTTACTATGATGTAATTTCTTATGATTTTCTTTAATTACTTAGAATTTCTTTAATTTGTAAGATTACAGACTTCTGGTTAGATTTTTAAATGTTTCACACGGCACCAAAAAAATTGCAAAAACGACAGATTTTAAGTTGATAAGGCTGCTTAAAAGAGATGTGTTTACACATATTTTTCAATTTACCTTAAACTGTTTTTAAGTTAAATTGTTACGTGCTAAAAGCATATGGCACTAATACTAGTAGTTTACGGTATATAAGTATGGAATAAAAGATCAAGTAGAAATAACGCGGTGAAAGCTCATAAAAATTAATATCAGAGTGGCAATGGTTGCTACTAGAGGGTAGAAAATAAATAACGGATTTTGTTTTGAAAAACGAGTGACAGCATTTTAACGTGCAAAAGGTTTCGTGGAAAATAATGTGATAATCTCATGGTTTCGGTTATAGTAGATGAATAATACTGACCGACCGTCCTGGTAGGGAATTATGGGAGCGAGTATCACTTTCCGACGAATGTAGATTCGAGCATAGAAGCGATATAGGAACCACGGAAAACGTTTGCATAGTTTATTACCTGTTATCAGGGTACGTATAATTAGTCTGGCATCTACCTCATTCTATCTTGAAATTCGATATTATAGCAACAAGTATTAGGCGTAAAACCTACGGGAAGTTAGTCTGCTGAAAATCATCACGCAGTTTTGGGGTCTACGTGCAGCAGGTGACCGCCGGCGATTGGAGACTGACAAGCTGACATTTGTTAGGAGTCATTGGATTGATTAAGCGTCTACAAGTATAACAACAGATACGTAATTTAACTAAAATCTGATGGTCTTTCGCATATAAGAACAGTGTGTACTGATTAAACGTATTGGTTTAAGTTAATTGGGGTACCCCGTGAAAATAGTAGTGCCTAATTGAATAACTGTCAAATCAAGGAATACAACGTGTGAGAAATAATAAAGCTGGCATTTTCTTCTTAGACATTGAGTTCAATAATCGTATTGTCAGATATAAAGTAAAGTTATAAGTTTGTTGACCTATATCAGTGTAGTTGAGTCAAACTTGTTGGCGCTCCCTTTTAACATCTTAATTAAAGAGTTTGCGACGTCTTCACTGTTGCTAGAGACGGGCCTCAAGTACACTTTTATGGCGATCAATTGTTGAGTTAAAAATATAGAACGCCGACCTAAAGGTAAGTAAAAAGCTAACAAAATGTTTTAAAAGTTTTCAAATATTTTTCTAAATGTGTTGCTAATTTTAATTTGTTTTATTTAATGGCTAGAATTACGAGTGTAACTGCATTTTTCTTAATGGTTAGAATTACGAGTGTAACTGCATTTTTCTGAAGTCTATTATTACAACAAAATTAATTTTCTTCTATTTACAGGGTGTATACTAACCCACAATTTGAAAGTTCTTTGACTTTTCCCGGTTTTCCAGGATTTTTCAATTAAAATTCCAGAAGATTTTTACATACATACATACTCTAAAAGTAAATTTTTACGAGAAAGTAGGAAACAGGCAAGCTATTAGACAAATTAATACAAGCATGTCTAAAACGTACGCACACCTGCTGCCAAGAAGCTTCCCGCGTAACGCCTGATTTTGCGCAATTTCAACGTACTTACTACGTTTAATGATGCTCTGGAAGCAAGAAACGTCAAGATAATCCGGTTACACGGCAAAATAATCCGGTTACACAGTGACTCTGGAATAGTTAATTTTCCCTGACCTTTTTATAAATTAAGCAAATTCCCTGACTTTCCCCTCATTCCATAATTAGTATGTAATTCCCTGACTTTTCCAGGTTTTCCCTGTTTTCCAGAAAGTATACACCCTGTAATTTATTGCATTTTAACATCACGCAATTTTTGTTTAACTAATTCGATTATTTTCTATCTCACAGAGACCACGAAGCATTGTTATAACGTAAAAAGCCTACGAACGACAAATAATTTTTAGACTCAAGCCCCATACTAATCAGACTCAATTGCTATGACCAGCTTCAAATAGTACCAAACAAACGTTCACACTACATGGAGGAATCGGAGGGCTGACTAGCTACAGTGAAGAAGGTGTGCGGTTCTTTTCTAAAATTAGCAAAAAGTATTAAAATTACCAGGGAACGACAAAGAGTCTTGCAATACAACAGACAAGGCCATTAGCTTACGAGACCTCTTAAACTCACTAAAATGTGCGTAGTTAAATTTTCTAAGACATGAAACAGACTCACAAAGGTTTATCGCATAAGTTACTTGTATTATTAGCCATACATAAAATTCAATGAACAAGTTTGTGTTAAGAATGGTGATTCTAGTACAACAAATTAATTACAAGCACTCGCCTAAGCTACAGGTAAAGGAAATACTACAGACAAAAGCTACGAATGCGACGTTTTAAACTGTCGGTGATAGATTGCAAGAAATCGCAACAAATAACAGCTGCGCAAGTAATTTCATTAAAATAACACATAACAGAGTTAATAATTTAAAAGATTAACAAGACTCTTGGTATTAACATAGGAAGATCAAATTAGCGAGCAATTATAAGTGTACGGTGACGCCATAAACCAACATAGCAGATTAATAAAAATACCACCACAACATGATGAAATTTAGCATGTTCGGTGAATGCCCCAGTAGGACTTGAACAAAGACTCGTTGGTGATGCAGGTTTAGCCGGAGAATACCGGGTTACGGAAAGAGCAGTGTACACAGGTTCAGGTTTACCATGGACAACGTGTGTGAGTTTACCATTGGACAACACAAGTTCGTGTTTGTAGGTATACTCTCAGGACAATGCGGGACTGCACGAGGAAGCAAACAACAATGCTCGGCAATATTCAGTTATCAAGAGAAGTTTTTAGATATACGACAGGGCCTCGGCAAGGCTTTTGGAAAACAGTTGCAAATCTACAGAGCTCATCTCTGACCACTCTGGAAATAAATGGAAAACAACAACACACGCTTCCACTTAACAACGGGGCCTCAGCAGTGGCTTTGCGAATCGGCCGCCAAACTAGTAGCACAACCTTTAAGAACTCCAGGGTTGGCTTTATGGATTGCGAGTGCCTAATTACAATAATGAACAAGAGAGAATAAGGGCACACATATCTTACGCTCACGGCTCACAATGTCGATCCGTACTCCGATAAGAACCCGCAATCAAGTGCGATGGGTGGACATGACCCAATAATATACGTTAAATTAACCTATAAAGATCCGCGATAACGCGATGAGTTCAGAGACAATATTGTCTCCTCACCAGTCACTATCCAATAGCCCGAAACTAGCGTAAATGTCAACAACGAAATATTGCATGCGATCAGCTCGAGAGACTGGCAAAAGAGAAAAAAGCCAAGCACTCACTTAACAAAACAACGCCCAACCGTTTAGAACACCTGCAAAAATCGACGGCATGGCCTAGTTACGTCCTAACAACGGATCGATAATTTGCCTCATACAAATTGAAGGTCGCCAAACAAATTTGGTGATCTCAAAAAGTAAACCACAACGGCGCTAGAACAGGGTTAGCCAGTATAGCATGCAAAGGACGAGAAAATTAATGTGCAATCGAAGCGTAGCGCTTTTCAGCCGTAGGAAATTAAAACAGCGGATCAAAGTAAGTACCTTACGGTAATTAATATTTTGTATTCTTTTAGGCGAGACCATTCAAAATATTTTAATAGTTGATTATAAATGTCAAGTTATAACAGTACAGTGTGAGAAGAAAGTCTCTATACGCGAGTGAGATTCTTGTTTGGCACACGATGGCACAATCGCGAGTGTGGCAATTCTCACGTGCGTGTAATGGCATCTCAGTCATGCGTGACGTACGAAATTTTATATTACATTAGCGGCGTTTCTGAAATAAAGTTAGAAAACGGTAGAAACTGTTAACTGTCAGAGAATTGATAGCAGTGTATGTATAATGAAACACGTTGCATTCACTTGTGAGTAATAGCTGTTTTTAGTCACTGAAAACGACTGCATAAAGTACATCAAAAGCCGTTACTGTAAGATAAATATAATAATACAATTACCAGGTGACCAACATAGCAAGTTTTTAAGTTTTAGTAAACAAATGTTGTGTTTAACGTAACTGATATCTAAGGACTTTTAGCCTCCCTCTTCCTATAATTTAAAGTACTGATGATCTAAGCAACCTAAATTAAATTAAATGTTTGTAGTAACCTTGTGACATACCATGCTTTTGCTATGTTCGGTTTTGAAACCGGTCACCCGGTATATAATGAACTGGTTTGTCAATAACCATCACAATGTGCCTTAAATATGTTAAATACCTTCAGGTATAGTGATATTAATAAGTCTATGAATTATATTTTTATTTTATCAAATTAAAATTGCCCTATTTATGTTTAGAATATCAATAATTATTATTTGTGCTAGCTTCTGAAAAATCAGGGGTGGATTCCTTTATCTAGATTGCTTATTTCTGAAATTTGATGTTCTAATTTTAAATATAATTCCCATAAGTCAAAATAACTTATGTCAAGTATATGTCAAACAGATTTGAAATGTAAATGATAAATACCAGATCGTTTTACTAGTGCACAACAATATCAAAAACAGTAAGTAATTCTTTAATAGCTAATTCACCTTTTTAGTCTTTATTTCCTTTTATAGTAATTATATTACTACTCAAGATCACCCACCTTTCACTTGGTTTCAACAATGTTCTGGATGTCAACCAACCTGCTCCTCTTCTCCTACTGATCCAACCTCTCAAGCAACTTCCCGCAATGAAAGGCCCCACTGACAGACAAGAAGTCCCAACTATCCAGAATCAGCAACTCAAACCTTCCCCACAGTATGCAACCGAACAGACCAAATCTGGAGCTACCTACTTCCAATACTGCATCTGCCAACTTTCTGAAACGTGCCTCCCTAACTAATGGTCCTCCTCTGGAACTCTCCTTAGCACCCGACGCAATCCAATTCGATTAATATATGATGTCAAATGTAATTCTCCAATAAACTTGACTTAGTACTTTACTCTAGTTATTCACATTTGTAGATTATAATTCTGCTTGCCCTTAGTTTTTTTACCACATACTTGTAATCTTCCTTAGTTACATACGTACATACATAATCTGTAACCCCTTATACCGCTTACAGCGTCGGGGTGCCGAGCGCACCGAGCCGCTGAGGGTATGTGCATTTTTAAATTCGGTGGAGGTACTTGAGGTAGTGGAGCCTGTCTGGCTAGAACACTACGCCCGCTCTCCAGATGGTCACCCAACCAAGTACTGACCAAGCAGACTGGCGCTTAACTTTTACAAGTGCCGTAAGATGTGCATCACCACTCAGCCGTACTGCCGGCCTCTTCCTTAGTTTTATGTCTTCAATTGTTCTTCTCGGTTTACATTTTCTTTTTAACTTCACCACGCGAATTTGCTATATTACCCTTTTTATCATCCAAACATTTCTCAATAAAATTAGGGTTTATTTTAATATTTTAATTACCCCAAATTATTTCAGATACATTTTTCAAAATTTGTTATTTCTAATAATCGACTATTTTTATAATTTATTACAATTATGTATTTGTCATTCCCTGCAAACCTTAATTTTTGAAACATTATATTATTTTTGAATCCATCTGCCCTTTTAAACAGCCATACTCCACTCAATTACAAATTCTCTTTTACTTTCTACTTGCATAATAATTATTCACATTCTCAATTTATATTTAAATAGATCTTGATTATTTTCAACCATTGTACTCCCTTAATCATTTCTAAAATTGATTTTAATACCCCTGTGTATAGCATTACAATATATTCTTAAACAAATATTTCATTTTTAGGGAATTTGTGGCCCTACTAATTTTCTGGAAAATTTAAGTATCACGTACGTGTGAGTAATAATTAGATGTCATTTGTCTTCTGTTTTTATTGTCTTTCTTGCCCCCGGCTTCAATTTATTTCCTGTTCCAATTCCAGGTATCTCTTTTCCTATCCTTGCTCAATTCACGATATTTCGAGTTCCATTCGTTCAGGCGATCATACTATCTAATAATCTTCCTTTTTCTATTTCTAAATGCTTTAATTTGAGTTTCGTGTCGTCCTTCTTACTACGTTTCTTGGATATTCCATTTGGAATGCAGTAATTTTGGATCTACGTTTGCGTATTACAACCTTCTTTTTGTGCCGACTGCTACAAGACATTGGCAATTATTGCTTTGTTTCTGCAACTGGGTTATCTATGCGTTAGTAAAGTTTATTTGTCCTGTATATTTTTAATTTCTTTTTATACCTTCCGTTTTATTTAATACAATTCGTATATACTCATATTCTCCCCCACTTCACCATTTTCTATTGCGTTTCATCTGATAAATTCCAGTAACTAGGTTTTAATGTGCCGTAGTTTTATGTTGTTAATATCACCATAACAAATCAGTCACTCAAGATTTTTAAAATTATATTAAAGAAACATTTTTTACTAATTTTTCATTATACTTCTCATTCTAAAGCTTAAACAAAGCACGAGTAATTTTTATTTCATAAATATAAACTGTACGATAATCGCTTGCTTGCTTTCACTGATGCATTCAGCCCAGATCGAAGCGGCCCAGCTTGCAGCGGGCGAAGAGTGGCGCAAGACGAAGCTTGAAAGATAGACTATTTAGCATTCACGTTTGGTTCAAGCAGTCTGGCTGCGGCTGTAACAGCGCGTGTCCCGAGTTACTGATTTCGATGCTTACAACTTTGTCATGTAGTAGGGAGGTGATCCGTCATTATTTTAGTGGAGATGCCTTGAGATGAAGCAATAACACCAAATAGTCTTCTCCACGAATATTTATTGCGAAACTGTGGGTGGCAACATGTTTCGAAACCAAACTTGTTTCATCATCAAGCCATAATGATCATGTACAGAGGCATATGGTTAACAATGATCTGCATAATAAGGGAAAACCACTTACTGCTATTAGTGATCGGAGCACATGTCAAAGTGAGGTTAAAGTTATTAACGACATAAGGCCGTTAATAAGCATCTAACAAACGGGGATAAATTTGTGACCGAGGCCGGCAGGCCGAGGTTAATGAACTTATCCGAGTTAGTTAGATGCGATAACGGCCGTATGTCGTTGAATATTTTTCAGAACACCTACAAAAATAAAAATTTTAGAGCAATTTATATGAAGAAGTTAAATAGTATTCGTAACGGGAGTTAGAAAACTCGTCTTATCAGAGTCACCTATGGAAAAAAATACGTTTGGCAATACTGAAATGTATTGGTGACACTGTAAGTCTACGTCCAATTCGATGTTAGTAGGTTAGATTTTGCGTCAGTTATGACACAGACTGACGCAAAACCTAACCTGCTAACCTCGAATATCACATAGACTTACAGTGTCATCAACTATACATTTCAGTATTGCCAATGTTAAAATGTTACTGTTCTGTTATTTCTTAACGACCTAGGCTGTTAAATGTTTAACAGCCATGGCTGTTATGGGAAATGTTCAGTCAGGTTGACAGTTCTGTTATTGACAAATAACAAGTAGGTGTTATAAAAAAAATTTAAAAATTGAATACGTGATAGAAAACAGCTTAAATAACGCACCACATGGAGAGGTAACTAATTAACCAGCAAACTGCATTATAAAAATCGTTGTGCTTGTTAATACATAAAAATTAAAATTTTAAAAATTTCAAGAGTGACAGGCATTAAAGGCGTCTGCACTCAGTATGAAGTTAAATACAAAAGTAACTAACCTAAAAATCGAAAAGTCCCTAGATTCAGTGACAATGAAATTACCAGAGGTCAAAAAATTAAAAAACAAACAGAAGACCAAGTAAGGGACGGATTCAGCAAGAGAATGACCAAATAATTTTATATTCAAGAAAGTGTAGTTAGTATCAAAATCTGTGACTTTATTGAGTCTGAATTCATTATTATTGAACATAATTTAAAAAAATTTAAGTAACTTCAACAAAATGCCTTTAGTAGCTATATGCCAAATTTTATTATCTTTATTAGGATCAAAACTGTCTGTGGTTAGACTACAAAATGTGATTAGCAAAACCAGATTTATAGGGTTGATCGATTGTAAAATTGTTGTTTCGAATACAAGCGGAGTGTTCTTTAATTATTTTTCTAAAAGTACGTCCAGTTTGACCAATATAAAAACAGTCGCACGATGAAAAGCCAAGACGGTAGACACGAGAGATCGTTCTATTTAAGGGGTGGGATCTTTATTGAAGACTGCCAATTTCTGAAAGGAATTGGTAGTAGAAAAGGAAGTTTGAAAATATTTGCTTAAAATGTTTTTTATGGACAAAGAAATTGTACCAAAATAAGAAATTGAATGAAAAATCTTATTTTCGGAATTACTAATAAGGGTTAAATTTGTTGAAAATTTTATTCGGAGTTTATGGTAAATAGGTAAAATTAGTTGGAGAGGATAACCGTTTTTAATAGCAATAAATTTAATGATGTTAAATTGTCATTTAGGGTGACGCGGCGTCCTGCGATTTCAGTCTTACTCAAGGTCGCAAGCACAAGCGTGTTATTTTAAACCCATTTATTTGCATTACTAATTATTATACCTTCTATCTATCTATCACGCAGTTATGGAGCGCGTTACGCATCCGGCGTCCGCCGTAATACCACAGAATAAAATTAACAATCTTTTATATAATCATTTTTCGTCGTAGGTATTCGCTGGAAGAAAAGCTAGAAATAAAGCAGTTGGGTAGACCTAGCGTATTATTTACTCATTTCACGTGAAAATAATAGTAGATTATGTTATTAGGAGTAAAAGTGATACTTTGTGTGGCGAAGCTGAAGTTTATTTAGCCGAACGTTAGTGAGGCAAATAATTCAGCTAAGCCACATAAAGTCACTTTTACTCCGAATAACATATACTATTTTATCCGCAAACGTATTCAGGTAAATTTCATTAATATAGATTTAAAAAAAAGGATGCATCGGCCGGGAATCGAACCCAGGCCACCCGCGTGACAGACGAACACCGTACCTCTGCGCCAACCGCTCTTGTTCAAATAACACGCTACTGTAATGATATATGAACATACTGATTCAGCCGAGCTAATAGCACACGGCCACAGCTGCTGTCACACCATAAACCACGGCGACAGATGCTCGGATCTGCTGCTTAAAGGTTTAAATTAAAACTTTTTCGTACTCTTTTTGAAAATAAAAACCGGCCTACGATTTAAGCCTAAAAATTAGAAAAATTTTAAGCTATGATACAATTTAATCGGTCCAGTATCTTCGGAGGAGATAGCGAACAAACACAGAAAGAAAGAGGGCAACGATTTTGTGTGCTTAGGCAGATAAAGTACGCAAAAGTCGCTATTTTATCTGCTTAGGCAGATAAAGTGACACTTTTACCTTGTCAATAAAGACAAATAAGTTGTCACTTTTGTGACGTTTGCGGATAAACTTACTTTTCAAACAGTGAACGTCCAATTTTTTTGGCTGAATTATACATTTAAACAAAAAATGAACGGAAGATATAAAGTTTGGTCATTTTTTTAACTGATGCTAACTTTTTCCAGTCCATATGCAAAGTACTCGACTTTGAAATGTCAGAATTTGTCTTTGCCTGTGAGGGGGTGGTATAGTATATCGTGATACTAGAGTATAAGTACGCAAATGCGACGATTTTAAGAGCACGACGCGAAGCCTTGGATTTTATGACTAAATCTTTCAAATGACCAGCATTTTCTGCAATGCAAATTTGAAAAAATTGGGGGAAAATTGCATGACTTTCTCCCTCGTTCAATATTTTCTGCATTTCTGACAGATCTTTTGAGGCCCATTCCTTTTTTGTTGCGAACAGACGCTCGATCTTGCCATTTCCTGATCCATCTGCAAATGGTTAGTCGAGATGATGCATTCCGTCTGCCTCCGTCTCCAAATTCCGCACGAAACGCACGTTGTACTGCAGTGATTGACTGCAAATTTCTCGTCGCTATTGACATATTAAATGCAAAGGTATGTAGATCAAATTGTGATAATAATGTATTGTGTTTTGTTCAAATAATAGTTAGTATTAAAAATGGTAACATTGCTATGCCGAACTCTGTATATTCAGTTGGCCCTACCATCTAACTTCTTCACGAGCCGCCATTGGTTGATATTATAATTTTTTAAGGTTGTTTTCCCACATGTTTATGATATTTTATTGAAGTTCTTTAGAAGATCACCTAAATGCTGGCAAAACTACTGCTGGACATCATCATAAGAACATCGTTAACCAAATTAATAGTTGTTTTTAACTATTATCAATATGTCTACTATACGAGTATCATCGATATTGGGTCTATGTTGCAACCCTTTTCTCTAGTATTGTCTGTCCTTTACCAAACCAAGTCGGTTTTATAACTTGTTCGATGTCTTTTCCTCTCATTTTAGCTTCTCCATGTTCTTTTCTCATTTAATTCGAATTCTTCCTACTATTCTTAGTTCATAGATTTTGATATGTGTCAAATGACTAGAGCATTATAAATGTTTTCTCTAGCGCATACTTCTTCCGTTTCAAAGTTATGCATAAGTATGGAAGCACGTATTACGTTTTTAAAATTGTATAATGGACTTGGCTCTTTTTTTTTAATACTTCAGCATCCGCCAATTTAATTAGAATTACTTTTTAAGGTCTGTTCAATGTACATTGGCGTTTTATTAAGCGTTGATCAAAATGAAAAGTGCTTCCTCTTAAGTATTACATTATCAGAACACGCAACATCTTAGAAATCAAACATAGGTATACTCTATTCACTATAGTCCCGGATTGTCAATGTCAAAATCCAATTAAAAACAATCCTTTATATCACGGTTAATACTTTTAAGTCAAGCTATGGGTAACTAGAAACAATTAATTGAGCTACTAATGTCAAAACTATAAATTATAGGTTATATTTCGCACTGACTTAAGCAAAAATAATTAAAAGTTGCCAGGTAACAAAAACCAAATTTTCAAAATTACGCCTTTTGCGTTGTCCAACCTAGTAGTAACAAAAAAAACCAATCGAAATTCAACAGTGCTACCATAAAACGTCATTTTTGACAATCCGGGACCATAGTGAATGGAGATACTGTTCTATATCTAAATTGATTTATTATGACAGATGCACTAATTTATTTATAATTTTATCTACAAGGATGTAAATTATATGACAAATCGATACACAGAAAGAAGTGGTTTTTAGGGACATCAGGAAACATGGCTGCCAATTCAGATATTTTGATGAAACACATTTGCGGTCTTTATTCCTTTTTACCACAGTGGCTTCATTTTCTTAAGCAGAAGGTTTGTTTGTTTCCAAATAATGTTTTATTCTAAATCTTAAAAGATAAAGACCCAAAACACTTACTAAGCTACATATGACATCATGCTACATAGTTTCGTGAGCTTTTATTAATATAATGATTCACGCGAATTCTAATAAACACGTTACTTTAATCTATTACTGTAGAGGAATATCAAAAAAATACCGAGTGGCCTCTGCACGTCTACTACTGCTATCTCTGCTTCACCTCCAACATGCAACGAAAACAGAAAGACGAAAAGATATCTGATTGTTCAAATAGAAGTAAAAGCGAAAGATAAATAAGGCTGCGATAACCTTATCTCTTATCGGTCGCAGATAACACCTAAATGCGAGACAAACACACAGGTGTTGTACGCCCTGAGGACACAAGTGTAAGAATTTTTTGTGGAAGAAATAGTGAAAATCCGCAAAAATGACGAACATAGCAACGGTTGGGAGTATTATGCTAAAAATATTGAAGCTGGTAAGTTAAATTATTTTATTTTGGCCAATTTCGTGGCGGTTAAGGTTTCAAATACATATGTTGAGTGATACACGCAATTAATGAAAATATTTGTAAATTGGCGAGCAATGGGCATGTAACAAACATTCATTTAAAAGTAGCACCTATAGCTAGTTTTAAAGCTTTGCTTAAATTGTTCTATGGTAGATTTTTGAAACGTGGTAGGGAAGAATTTGAATTAGGTTAAGTAAACGAAGTTGTTTTGTTTTGCTATCTATAGAACGTGAACTTAGAGAAGCTTGGCTAAAGAATGTTGAGTATTTTAGTAATATATTTTTGCATGGCAGTAGCATTTGGCCCTATCTGAAAAAGAGAAAGTACTTTTCCCTAAACCACTTATCAGAATCGTAAGGTCTGACTATATTTAATCGATGAATTGATCACTAATCAAACAAATTTGCTGATAAGGGAGCATTCGACGCAACTGCATCATTAATTAATACCCCTGCAACGATGTCGTATTGTTATGATATTACAACAAATCTGTTGTATTTGAAAAATACCATTATAGAACAACAATAACTCGTTGATGAGTGTACCATTGCTACATCAACATCGTTTACGTTATCAATGTTGACTAATCCGCCACTCCCAAAAGATAGCATTTCACAAGAATTGTAGTACACGTGAAGCTTCTATTTTTTCGTATCTTAGAACTATAATAATTTCACCACTGATATGTGTTGAATTTGTTATTTGGACAACATTTTGATAAATGAATCAGAGGAGGAGTATGATTCATTAGAAATTGAATTTAATCACAGATTCCCATGATTCATCTTCAAATTGGGGTTCAATCCTTCCATAGACTTCACGGTCGCTGAACTGAACAATTACATACTTAAACATTATTTCCAGGTGCTGAATTTAATCATTTTAATTCTGTACCGAACGGGATACTCCGGGCAGTTTCTGGGCGTCGGAGGGACATGGAACTTGAACGAGGAGAAGAATCCGGATGCGGAAATCGTGGCATCCGGAGTTTTCGTCGGCTACTTCATCTACACGACGGTGTCCCTCGTGAGCTACTGTTTTGCCACTGGTGACCATAAAAAGTAAGCAAAATCTAAGGTCGCGCTCTGCAACACTCATTGTCAAGCTCGACGTAATGATGCTTTCGATTGCCTTCTTGTTGAGCACGTAACCTTTGTCTCAGACGGCGGTAATTAGCTGAACGAAGTGGAGTTCGTGCAAGTCGTGAATGAATCACTTCCTCGCGACTTGCCTTTATTGGGGTCAAATAATCTATTTCATTCATTACTAGTTTCCCGCTCTAAACTTGGTAGCTCATTGAAACTAAATTATGTACAGATATAAATTATGAAGACTGATTTATGAGGTAAAGTAACAAGACGACACAAAGATATACGCTTAAGTCGCACAATGGAGTTGTATTTGTAGTAAATTTGAATGATCGAAAGGTCAAAACGACTATGAATGAATAATTTTCTAAAATGTTTCTGATCACGTTTGATTTTTCAGCACATTCACAGACATCGTGATGAACTTCGTCGGGATTTTCATGTGGATTGCAGTTGGAGCTACAGCATTGCACTATTGGTCAGGATACCTCAGCGAGCACAAATTTGTCCATGTTACATCTGAACGACAGGTACATAGGATAAACCGTACTGTACCTATACCAGCTTAAGAACAAGGCCTCAGCTCTCGGACATGACGTCAGCGCAGGTAGGACGAATTGGCCAATGATTGAATTTCATCCACTTCCAAATTCAATAATTGGCCAATTCGGCCTACTTGTGCTGACGTCACGCCGCATAGCTGAGGCTTTATTCTTCCGCTGGTATTGGCTGTACATCTCATAGTTCAAAATAAAAATCAACGGACTACTAGAAATGTTATTTGTATACATAGAACCTTCAGTATTGCTTCCTATGAAATATCAATTAAAATGTGTTTCAGGTGGGCCTGGCCTTGGGTTCCTTATGCGTTATATCAGGAGCTGCGTACCTCCTAGACACAGTCCTGGCAACACTGCACTTTGTGAGAAGCAAGTTATAAAGCGAATTAAGAATATATCTTGATTAAGTCAGACGATTAAAGAATTTTGATATGTGCAGTCTTTAGAGTTAAGTTTAGCATCTAATTTTTTTTCAGAATAACTTATGTATTTAGATGGTAGTGTAGGACAAGCAAAGGCGTTTTTTTAAATAATTTTATTAAAATAAAAAATTTATATATATAGTTCTGTCAAGTGACAATATTCAGAAACTAACTTAAGTGTTCGTACTTTTACAAATGGTATAATTCTGTGTACAATTGGAATAATAATAAACTATTAAAGAGAATTTCGATATAGTTTAGATACTCTATAATCTAGTACCTGGTATTATTACGTAGATTCAAAGATTCCTCACAATTGGTAAAACAAAAAATCGCTCTTCTATATCTAAACTGTTTTTAGGGATGTTAAAATCTACATGGCTGCATTTTGAAAGTTTCAAATAGTAAGTAATGTGATTTGTTAAAACTTACCTAAATCCACAAGTAAATCATTTCGTTCTTTCATTATTTTCAAGCATCCTAAGTCTATTTATCGAAACTGTCTCTAACCGTTTTGCCATTTCTTTTCCTGTTCAACTTCAAAATTGCAAAAAAGCGAAGTAAAACCAAAACGAAATTTTCCAGTAGAATGTTTCTTTTTAATTTTCATATGTGCTTTACTTAAGTGTTCATTTTGGAATTTGATTCACGTCTGATAACAAATTTACTGGTAATATGGTGCATGCAATAACGGGCGAGAAACTTTATATTACTTGCACCAAAATGAATACACAAATCTAGAATACCATGTACTAACGTCACCAGCCGGTGTCATTTACAAGTCAAAAATTTTGATAAAGGTCCCAAGGTATAATCAGAAACAGAAATGGCGAACAACCTTAAAGCGTTATTCAAGAATATTAACTTCATATTCAAATTTGTGGAAGCTGTAAGTAATTCACTGCAAACTTTATGGTAATATATCGCATATGTATCCCAATACTACAACCTCTAAAAAATTTCTTTTGCTATGCGATATACTACTACAATTTTTTTGTATATGTTAAACATTATATATGAATACTTATATATACTCGATACAAATGGACAAAAGAGAAGATACTCTGACAGTTATTTTCTTAACTGCCCGTAATAAATATGGTAGAACTAGTAAATATTGTTATTACCTCCATGGCACATTAAATACGGAACATTTTCTCGAACATAGCTATAGACAAAATCCAGATACGTTGAATTAGTTTCCTCTGGGTATATACAAACATGTAAGACTAACCGAACAACACTGTAGATTCTTCTTGAGAGGATATCCAACAAATGGAAAAACCTATACGGAATTTCTTTTACCATCAGAACGAGATCTTTTTCAAAAGCTTAATCAAGTCCCAGTGGGTATTTCAGTTTGTCAATATCACTTCCGCCTATGCCCCTACCTTTGACGCAATACTGATACAAAAGATTCGACAGGCAATTAAAAATGGCTCTCGGGAAAAAATACCAAATCTGAACTGGGCGACTTCAAGGCAAGGTTTGGCAAAGATTACAAAACTACTACTTGCTAGTTGTAGCGAACACGACTTATCTATTACGAATACCTTTATTTTACCAAAACGATAAATTTATAGGATCCTAACGTTGCCCGAGATCCAAATATTGGCATAATGCCGACTGTTTTAGTGAGCAGAAAGGGGCTTGAAAGAAGTGAAAACAACTAAAGCCAGAGCCATCGTTTAGTAATCTCTAAAATAGTCGGCATGAAAACCAATTTCGCTTTCGTCCCAGACAAAATCAAAAACAGATGCTCCGTATAGAAAGGCTACACGAACAGACAACTATCCATGTAGTGACATATCATGTGGTCCAACAAGTCAGTTTTGGGTGAGGGTAGACTGCAAGATCACAACTATGACACATATCCAATCCATGCTCGAAAAGACAGTATAATGCCCAACGCTCGCAGAGCTTGATCAAATTAGTATTACGTAGGGAACTGAGAAGGTTGAAAAATGGGTGGTGGGTGAATAAGGCTAACGAAGTACAAAACTGTGCTAACAACCACGATTGTATAAATTTTTCTCGGCTACCAAAGCGGTTTATGGTCCTGGACCAAAATCAAAAAAGAAGGAGCACTACTCTTCCGTCCGCCTCAAGAGGCCATTTGCGTAGAAGAAATAAGTTTTAATACGCCTAAAACAGCTATGAGACAACTAAGCACAGTCTGGATAGATAAGAAAATCACAAGAACTACAAAAATTCGATTTGTCAACACGCTCGTCTTCCCAATCATCTTGTATAATGCGGAGATTTAGACGGTTAAAGAAGCAAACGGACACTACATAGATGCTTTGAGATGCGGACCTGGAAACGAATGTTACGAGTCTCGTGGACAGAACATCGCGCTAACATCTGTATTTCGCAAGAAATACGTCTAGATAAGAAACTCTCAGTATTGTACGAGGTGTGTAAATTAAGTAATGAGACTGATTTTTTCAACCTTTTCATTCGAATAGAATTACAATTCAATATTGTCTCCCTCAAAATAACTTCCTTGGGAAGCCACACAGCGCGAGAGACGGTTCTTCCACTCCTCATAGCAGTGCTGAAACTGAAAATACTGGAATAGCCTTCAGCTGGTCGATTACAGCCGTTTTAATGTTTTCAAGTGTCCCAAAATGACGTCCCTTGAGGTGATTTTTCAATCTCGGGAAGAGGAAAAAGTCACAAGGATTCGTCACCAGTAATGACACGTTCCACAAAATGGGGATTATTTTCAATCGATTCCATAAAGTCAAGGCAGCTTCACCTCCTGATGTCCTTTTGGTCCTGGAAAAGATTCTTTGGAACCATTTTTGCGCAGATTTTCTTATCCCCAATTCATTGATCAAATTTGATGAACGGTGGTGTGTGTCAATTTCAACTCTTCCCCGATCATTCTGACTGTCAACCGACGATCTGCACGCACAAGATCCCAGATTCTGTCGACATTTTCATCGGTTCTTAAAGATGAAGGCCTTCCGCTGCGTTATTCATCTTCAATCGACTCTCTTCCTTCTGAAAATGCCTTAAACCACAGAAACTTGAGCCCTTGACAAAACACAGTCTCCGTAGGCATGCCGAAGTTTTACAAAAGTTTCTGTTGCACTCTGCCCAAGTCTGAAGCAAAGCTTGATAGCACACCGTTGCTCGGAATTGATGTCAGTCATTTTTAGAACGCACTAGAAAAAACTGTTTCATGAAAAAATTCGCTACCGACAACCAAATGACTCGAGCGAGTTCAAAGTCGTACTGAAGGTGTATCACATGTTCACCTACCGCCCCTCCAAGTCCCGCATCACCAGTGTTGCTATATCGAACAATACGTTGCCAGTCTCATCACTTAATTTACATACCTCGTATATCACCGTATCCTTAACTTTTCCAGGACATATTAATCGAAAGGAAGAAAATATGGGAAGACTCATCATACAAGGGAAACCTGATGGAACGCGACGGCGAGAATGCTCACCAAAGCGCTGGACCGACGTCACTAAAGATTTGATGGGCCAAACCTTAGGAGAAATGGTACGAGCATCTGAAAACCGGAAAAAATGCCGTGATGCAGTAAATTCCGTTCACAAAACCGATACTGAATAATAGGCAGTAAAGAATAAGAAAATACGCCTAATACTAGAGAATGTCATACAAAAATGGAGTGGGGTGAACCACGTATAAATACAAATGGAGAAAGGTTACGCTACTTGAGGTTTGCAGATGATAGTTATTTTAACAAAACAAAAATTGGCGAATCTTCAAAAGAAAATAAATGAGAAGAAGAAAGAGAATAGAGCTGAAATAAACTTCCAAAAGACAAAGTATATGACAGACCAGACTGAAGCTGAAGAAGAAGAACCACACATAACGATTAGAGATAACGAAGTAGAAAGGGTGAACAGCTATACATACTTAGGACAAACTATAACAACAAAAGAAGGAAAATGAAGAGTTCGAAATGAAGGAAAGAATACGCAGTATACGGCAAAATAAGAGATGTAATGGAAATGACTAATCCCCTAATAAAATTTCAACCAATCAAAACACTGGAATTTTCGAATTTTGACCAATGAGAAGCGAGTTACGTCACAGTTTCTCCTCACCAGGAAAATATGGCAGTTTCGATAACACCCCCTGCGACAATTTCCCTGTATTTTTTAGGTTTTAGAGAATTGAAGGCACACCTGAAAAGCACTAAAAGGTCCTTCGACCATGGCACATTGCCTGTGGTAAGTTTTTTACATAGTTTTGGGATCTTACAATTGAATATATCCCTACAACTGAAATCCGAACTCTAAAATGAATGCATTTTGACAGTGACAACATATTGAGCTGGGACGTGGATTTTTACAAAATCTATATTAATCAAGCTGAGAGTTAACCAAAGAGCGATGGCGACCGGAAAATTAACACCTGGATAAGAGAAAGAGCAAAAATACTAATTATAGTGAAAAGGGTGACCTCACTACAATGGAACTGGGCAAGGTACGTAGCGAGAGAACAAAATAAATGAATGGAAAAGTGCTCAGGTCTGGAAATGCCGCCAAGACGAGATAATTTTCAATCTCGTCTCGTTTCGTCTCGTAATTCGAGATCAATATTTTTCGAGTCATTAGCCAAATTCTCAATCTAGGCAGTCTTTCAATAGTACTTTTAAAACCCGCATAAAAATGAAGCAGAATCGGCTTCTCCTCTTAGAGGAAGTTGTTAGTTATTAAGACCTCATGGTTGTCAAAGCCGGTTTGCGGAATTGCAGTGGCTTCAGGGCTCGATCTTGTGTGGCGCTTGGACTCTATGGGAATGGAAACCATATACTCTGGTCTAAATCCAGAACATTAATATGATACATGAAGCAAGTGATTATTTTTGGGCGTTAAGCAACTGCCTCAATTTGGTACGCACATACAGGGAGATCACAAATAAACTTAATCGCGGTAGCCAGAGAACACAATAAATTTGCCCAATCTGTAACATGCTTTTTGTTGACACAGAATTGTTAATTTTTTTAAGTTTAAAATTCGCTTTCAAAGCCTTGTTTAACTTATCCCATTGTTATCTTAATGTTATCTATAAATTTTATTTAAGTCACATATTTTTGCATATTTCTGTAGCTTACTAGACTGTGTTAAAGTCACAAGCACTAATAATACAGATAATTGTAATTCAAATGTAGTTTTATAAAGTGCAGTCAGTGTAGACAGTGGTCAAATTTTTCATGGGCTCCCGCGATCAGTGTTATTTTTGATCGCTCTGTATATAACATTCAAGAATCGAGATTGTCGATATCGAGATCGAGAATCAAATTTTCGAAGTTTTTGATATCGAGATCGAGCCAGGTAAAATCTCATGAGAATACAGAAGAGGACATCAGGTCTAAATTGGATTAGAATAGCTCAAAACCAAGACAACTGGACAAATTTTAGCGAGGCGTATAACCATAAGGTAGAAAATGGCTAAAGAAAGGAGAAAGAAGAAGAGATAATCTAACTTAAGACAACAATAAAGCAGTAGGCCTTTATGGCATCTATGCTGAAATGTATAAAGCTATTAGATAAGAAGAGAAGAACTATCTTCATAGCTGCTTTAATTGCTGCTGAACGGAAGAATGAGAACTCATCAACTCATCCACCACTTCAGAGATTCAACCATAGTGAACATCTTCTAAAACAAAGGTAGTGCGTCAGACTGTAATAACTATCGGAGAATATCATTATTATCAATCGGAGAAAACATGCTTATCAAAATCGTGACTAATCCTCTGTTACCACTCATAAAGAAGATCGAATCTCAAAGTAGTTTTGGTCTACACCAATCCATATTCTCCTTACGCCAAGTTCAGGAAAACCCCCGAGAAGAGCAAACTAAAGCGTACTTTGAATTCGTCGACTTAACAAAAGCTTTTAACCGACATACACTGTGAACCATCATGAAACGTCTGGTATTCCATCAAAGTGCATCAGGCATGCAAGAGCCTACAAATTAGGCTAAGATCTTACATTTTGAGAAATCTTCTGACCCCTCTCTTGCTCAAACAGGTATAGATAAGAATGTACAATGGATCCCATACTGTTTAACATTTTGATGGCAGCCCTAACTCTCATCGTAGAAATAAATTTAACAGAACGTAGTTTGGATATCCGATTTAGAACAGATGATAGCCTCGTCAATATCATACGTCTACATGTCAAAACCCGAATACGTTACAGCACGTGACAACTAGCTGAAGCTCTGAGAATTGGATGCACAGTACTCTTAAGCCGAGTTGGCGGGGAGAATTCAGTTCTAACAAAATTGGGTTCGAGTGAAGATCAGTTGTTGTACCGATCTTCACTCGAATTTTTTTTGTCAGAGCTGAATTGTCCCTGCCAACTAGGCTTAAGACTAGTGCGCATCCAATTCTCAGAGCTTCAGCTAGTTGTCACGCACTGTACAGACCTTCAACACACTGGCGAAAGTGTGCTTGTGGCATGCTCTTCCAACAGACTGCAGTAGATGCTAAATATATACAGCTGGGCTAACAGCGCTCTCAGTTTGAAATTGAACGTAACCAAGGCCAAAATATTCACTACATCTTAGGAAGAATAACACGAAAATATGCTAATGGTGAACATGTTGAATGTGTAGGCACATTCAACTATCTTGTAAGTCCATTTAATGAAAGTGGCATTATAGATAAGGAAATGGAGAACAGAATTAGCCTACTTTGATAGCATTCTGGAATTCCGATTTTTACAACCCCGTTGCTTTATGAATGCGAATCATGGATTCCTTATAGGCGACACGATAAATCCCATAAAAGACATAGACAATACATATGGATTAGACGGTACCATGGAGTATACAATTGAGAAGTTCTTGAGAAAGCTGTGTGCGAAAGTGTTGAAGCATCAACAAGAAAAGCTCGCTTACGATGGCTTAGTTACATAATGCGTATGGAAGACAATTGACTTACTAAATGTCTATTATATAGAGAGTTCATTGATGGGCGTCGAAAACAGGGTGGCCAACGAAAGAACGAAAGAGCTATAACGATATTATACATGCAAACATTAAATACCTAAGAATTCAAACCAGCTGGGAGAAATTCGCATTAGAGAGAATAGAATGTCGCAAAATTATAGGTAAATTAAAACAGATGAATCCAAACACAAAATAGAATAGACAATCACACTCGGAACTTTCATTCCTGTGGGAACATGTGATTAAACACCTATTTCAAAAACAAAATAATATCGGGATAACTCTTAAGCTTGCAGAAGAAGAAGAATTTGATTACTACATCGATTTCGAAGATGAAAGTATATTTTTGCAGCACTCTAGCAATTAAGGATCTTTGCAATAAGTATGAATTTATTTTATATAAAACAAACAAATAGGAACAATAACAGCTTATGATATATGTATGTTATTCAATCGTCGATATAATTAAATCGTACCGTCGTAATATACTGATAGCTTGATTATATCGATGACACGTTCGATCCGGTACCCTTACCCGGAGATTCGAACGGGAGGGAATTTTATCTCCGGATTGCTTTGTCCTCATAGAGCATTCTATCTTTAAAAGTCGAAAGCTGCGTGTGTGTATATAGCTGGGACAGTTGGACGGGTGTTCTATGGCACAGAGAGGTCTGAGACGATAGGACCTCCCAGGCGGATTAGATTTTCGCATTCCCTCTTCGTGATAATATGTTCGAATCACGGAGACGATAGGGTTAAACCGCTCATCTTCAGTCGTCAGAGGGTTTGGGGAAAGTAGGAGGAACATATTCAGAAGTGGGTGGGATCTGGCTGGGACGTGATTCTCTCCTAGTAGGACACAGAAGAGAATCAAGGCTCGCGTGGGCACGGTCGCTTCCCTTAAGGAGATCCATCCTCCACTGGGTTCGTAGAGAAGTGCCTACCCGCTACCCGTATACCCATATACTACAAATACAGGGTATGTTAATGTTTTTCATTAACGTTGGATGATGGCATGATTCAAAATATTCTATGCTTTTCGATAAAAAATCGCCAGCGTGACCGAGCGGTTAGGGAGCTCGACTGCGATGCTACGGTACAGGGTTCAATTCCCACATCTGGCAACTGGCGAGCGGCCCACTCAGTCGCTTTAAAAATTGGGTGTCGAAACCACTGTTGTGAAAGTAGGGTAGTTGTCGAAGGCGTGATGCTAACCACATCACCCAGCACGCCGTTAACGTGTGCCAGATTGACTGGGTTTCGGAAAGGGATATTTCGGCGATCCTGACTCGCCGAGTCTTAGGCCATGTTTCCACGTGTGGAATTAAGCGCCCTGAACCTAAAGATAAAAAGAAGTTTGCTTATATAATGGAGTCTTCATTAGCGTCTTACATTTGTAATTCGATGAGAAAAATACAAATATGCATTACTTTTACCAACAGATAAGTTGTGGCAGTGTACCTATATTTCTGCACAGAAAGGGATTTAATGATACAGAACACCTGTTTTAAGTTCCCAAATGAACTATACGCCTGGAGAGCATTGGTGGGTACATTGTCCGAAATCGCAACGAAAACCAGTACTATACACTCAGGCCATAACTTACTATACTACGTTTGTTTGTTTGTTGGTTTGTATGTATGTTACGGACAAGGTCTATGCAGGTACCTTACACACCCAACTGCTATGGTCATATGGTCAAAGCCCTACTTAGAATTTTTCCGCGACTAAGGAGTTCCAACCCTAGCAAGGGATGTTTTACATGCTGCACGTCGTAGTAACATGAGACCCACGGCTTTAAATCTCTTCCGAATGATGGCATTCCGTAGACGTTTTCATCAGTATTTTTTATTTTTAAAAACCTTACCGGGACCGAGGATCGAACTCGCAACCCTTAGATCAGTAGTCAGAATACTACGTTTAACCAACAGATAGAGTAGAAGCCCCTACCACAAATGAGCGCTAAATTTGAATAGAGGATTGCTATTGGTAAGCCGATTTTACGCATCTCAATTTCATTTGAAATTTAAAAAAATATGAATCTAGAGTTTTTAATTTGTACTGTGTAAAACAGGTTTCTGTAATCTAGGCTTCTCCTATTAATTTTAATTTTACATATGTTCATTAAACAAATTATAGTAGCCCAAATTAGTATCAGATTGAAGAAAATTAAACAACCTAAATTATCACCAAAAACAGATATTAATCAACTGAACAACCTAGAAAAACGAGACATTGAAAACATCTAAGAAAAGTTTAAAGCAACCGTAGAAGATATCTAAGACAGAAATTACGCAAGCAAAAGGAATGCAAGATGAACAAAATATTGGATCTGACGGATCAAAAAAGAAAGAAAACAGGACAAGCTAAAACGGGTTGGTTCTCGAAAAAATGTGCAAAAATTGAACAGTGTGAAAAAGACATTTTCTTTTCCATTTTCAAATGGAACAATTAAGAATGTAGCAGGTTTTTGGAGTCACTCTGGAACGTATACGTCGATAGATGGAGATGGAAGCCTGATTCTCGATGAAGACGAAAAAAAAAATGAACAAATATCTACCACCTTATCGATTTAGCAGCGAATTATCAAGAGCGTCAATTATACCATGACGAGATAGAGAAAGCCATTCAAAGAGCAAAATATACGAAAATCAACGGTTCAGATGATATATCTGAAAATAAATATTGACGTTCAAACTTTTCAACTTTATACTATATAGAACAGGCAATATTCCATCAGATTGGTTTTAACCAATCCACCTTTGTCACAACTCCAAAGAAGCCTAATGCTAAATAATGTAATGCACACCATCGAACAATTAATAAACCTAATGAGCCATGTTCTAAAACTCTACGAATTCTATCCATGGAAGAATGCATCGTTAAATTAAATCACATTGGCGAATCACACTTTGAAGTAATATTAGGTCGAGAGAAGCCTTATTTGGTATGCAAGTTATGGTACAGAGATGTCGTTAAGTTGGAGCTTTGCAGATGCTTTATCGACTTTGACAAAGCTTTCGATAAAGTCAAACATCATAATATGATTGACGCTCTTGAGACCACTGGAAGTGGTGATAAAGACATTCGTCTTATAGTAAATCTATACTAGCAACCAAATACTGATGTCAGAGTAGGAAAAAGAACAACAGAACTGTTGAAATGGGTTGTGAGATGCTACTTCAATGCATTGAAAAGGCCATATCAATCTTAAAAAATACTCTGTGGACATAATCTGAGTTTGGACTTGCGCATGCATATGGTACGGTGTTGTGTTTAATGTCCTGCTGTATGGAATGGCAGCATCAGAAAATGCTCTGGAAACGCTTTCGAGATGTGGATTTACCAACAAATGCTAAAAATTAGTGTGACTGGTCGAGTACGAAATGAAGTTGTTATGATCAAAATGAATAAAGAGAAGAAAGTTCGCTCTTCCAAGCAGCGGTCATGAGCACATGATCACCAACCTGCGACAGCGGATATGGCGCTGGAAGAAGGTGATGATGAACAAAAAAAAGAAGTATATTATATTTCGAGAAGTTCGTTTGCTTTCAATGCGAGCAATTATTTTATTCAATTTTGACAGTTTAAAGTGACGTTATTAACTCCATAACAACCTTCATAAACAGTCTATTATTCACAAGAGAAATAATAGTTATTTATGTATCTAGGCCGAAAAACTGACTTTTTATGGACGATGTCTGAAATTGCTGGCAGAGGCAAGCAATCAGGCAAGGCCATAAAAAGCAGTTTTCGTCCGAGGTGCATATTAAAATTTTCCGTCGCCCGTCATAATTTGAAAAAAAAATAAATAAAGTGGAGTCCGAATTATAAGAGTTGTTGAGGACGAAAAACGTTTGCGGACAAAAAGCGTTTGCGAACGAAAAACGTTCGGACGAAAAGTGTTTACGGACGAAAAATTAATGGTGTCCAAAAAAAGTGACAATTTTCGTAGGTAAATACGTCCGTAAAATCACATTTTATAGATAGGTTGACGGAAAAAGTGTTTTAATTCAGTAGTGAATTAAAAAAGTTTCAATGGAGAACAACATATTTACATTATTTCTGCAAATATTTACATTCAATTACTCTTTCTCTTTGTAGTGTGTAATATATAATTACTAAAATTTAGATCAAATCGACGTTAAATGGGCAAATTTATGTCTTGATTTGAATATTTTTTATTCAAAATTTCGTCAAAATTGAATAAAAACATATATACGCCACGTGAATTAAACATTATTCAGTCAAAGATATGATCTTACTCGCATTACGTGCTCGTGAACCTAACATCTTTTCGTGAATAATAGTATATTATGTTATTAGGAGCAAAAGTTATACTTTATGTGGCGAGGCTGGACGGGTTATCTGCCGAACTTGCGAGGCAGATAAGTACAGCCGAGCCACATAAAGATACTTTTGCTCCGAATAACATATAGTATTTTTTCTTCAAACAAATTATTTACAACTTTGTGAACAACATTCGAAGAAAATTACTTGATCTCGTCAGCGGCAGATAATATTATCTGCCGCTTGGCAATAAAGTGACAGTTTAGCATCATCAATCCAGCAGTATAATGCCATATTTTACTGCCGTTTGAAGAAAAACATCTGCCGCTGACGACTTTATCTGCCGCTCAAGGATCAAGTAATTTTCTTCGAATTTTGTTCACAAAGTTGTAAATAATTTGTTATAAAAACGTTTGAAGAAAAAATACTATATGTTATTCGGAGCAAAAGTATCTTTATGTGGCTCGGCTGCACTTATCTGCCTCGCAAGCTCGGCAGATAACCCGTCCAGCCTCGCCACATAAAATATAACTTGTGCTCCTAATAACATAATATACTATTTTAATTCACTTGATGTATAATATTTATTATTTTATTATATAAAAACTTGATGTGATCTACTCCATTTCATTATGTACTTACATAGCAATCTATACCTAACTGCCAGTTCCATCCTACCCCTGATTGAAAACTGAAAATGTGACAATTTCTCGTGTTTTAGATACTGTGTCTCCTGGGAACTATTATAATTTGCAGCTACTACATGACTTATTACCGAGGATCATACGAAACCGTCATCATTGCTGTGTGTGGGTACCTCCTTATTACTGTGGCATTCCTTGCTGCCTACATTTTCGATAGTAGTCATGAATTTTTAGAAATAATTTTTACTATTACTGGTGGCCTACTAAACCTCGTAGCTGGAATACTGTGCTTCGTTAACAGATCTGATTATAATCGTAATAATGATTACGCCCTAGCATTAGCGATACTATCAACAGCCTGTGGGGTTATTATGATTATCGATTTTATATTCCTGGTTAAGAAGTAGATTTTTTTAAATAAAATGTCAATTATGCCTATTTGTGTATTGTCAAATAGAGTGGTGTATCTAATAAAATATATTCATATTCACACGTTGTTGTTTTATATCTTGGCGGGCTGAAGATCGTGGAGGCCATGAGATGAGCTCGTAACATTAAATTCATTGGTCAGGAAACTATCGTTTCTGAGATTCACTAGTCGATAGAATAATAGTTGTAAAATACTCAAAAGTTCAACACAATTTCCCGATATCAATGCCTGAGCATGTGCAAAACAATATAGATAAAATTTCGAATGGTGTTATGTGCCATAGAAAATTCTGCGAAGATCCATTACACTTTATCCCGAGTGTATTATTTATATACAATTGAAACAAAGAAATACACGAATTTCAAGAACAATACAGGTTCTGTGACAAAGACTATTTCGAGATTTTTACTTCGGCCGAAGTATTGCTTTCGACCCCGACCATTTTCGCAAATTTACAATGTCTACAGTAACCGTTCAATCAATCGCGACCAACTTCAAATTATATGAAAATTCTCATAAAACTATACAACTTTTGTAACTACAGTAACCGCTTTGAACTACATGAATGTTGGAAAATTAATAAAATACGAATGTCATTCCGGATGGCTGTAAGCACGGTAACACGATCACGATTAGGATGATTGTTGCGCCATTTTGTCGGTCGCTTTTCTCTTTGTAGGTATTTGTCGACTTCTATTCACGTTACCAACAATAGACGTTTAGCGGTCACCTAACTATGCTGTGAGGTTGGTGTAGTAACAACACTCGTGGATTGTCGAGCTTGTGGTCGCGAGTTCGAATCTCGGTGCGAGCAAGTTTTTTTTTAATTATTATCGAAAGATACGAATGCATATTTCTATCTCTTCTCATTTTTTAATATGAAATTCCACATTATCGGCGCTATCTGGCCCATTCGTACTCTGCACTAACAGTCTAGGTTCCCGGCACCTTTGTCAATTCTCTATTGCGAAAGTCGGCGCACATGGCACGATTATGTACATGAATGTCTGATAATAAACTGGCCATTCTTTTCAATCACCGAACATCGTTATTGTATTAAGAATATTACCTGCGATATTAATGTGTTTTGTGTCAAATTATTTCAATTATAGAAGATCTCATATACTAGAATAATTAAGTAATTAAGTAAAATTCAGAAAAAAAAGACTTAAATTTAATGAATGGAATTTCTTAGAATAAATACTACCTTGAAGTGGCATAATGATAAAATAAAAGGTCCAAAATCACGAGCTAGTGCGTTACATTTGTCACAACGAAAACATCTACCTTAAAGCGCCCGAAGTCAATAACTTCTTGATTCAGTAGGACTGATTAGTACATCAGAGTGTGGGCGTTGTTTTATAGTCAATGAAACTACTGTAATTAAGGGCTAATTAAACGAATTAAATTCTCTGAATTCCATGCTATTAATTTCTCAATTCAAAGCAGCCGGTAAATGAATGCCCAGCTCTAACTGCAGGGACGATTTTTCATGCTGTTTTACTATTACTTACCGCTTACAGCAATTACGAAGGGTTTAAGATCGTGGTCCATAGTTATGCAACCAAAGAATATCTTTATGCTACTGTGCGTAAAAGGTCAAACAACCGCAGGAAAACAATTGTATGGCAGTTTTGTATTAAAGGTCGACCATTTAGTAGTTGTTTTAACAGTAATTACTTTCCGGAGATAATCACGTTTATCTACGACCACCACTAAAAGTAGGCCTTTTAGCGCTAGCTTGTTTCACTAAAAGTGACGTTTTATAGTTTACCGTGGTTAAAGAAATCAGCTGTTTACTTTTAGCCCATGTGCTAAAAGTGAAGTGAGGTTATAAAACTACAATTTCGAACTGGAAGTGAAGTTGTAAAGTTATTCTAGTTGCTTCTTGCGTTACAGGTAAAGTGTTTTTGAAATAATTAAAGCGTTATGTAATGAATACAGTCAGATATGGAGTATTAATAATTACATTTCGTAACTGACCTTGACTACTGTCATTCGCAAACATTCGCCCGCGCGGCATGGCTTACTGTTTATTATGACATAAATTGGAAGTGTCGTAGATGCAAACCTTCGGCTTCGTTTCATAATTTTCATGTTTCGTGCATAAACGTCGACTTTTAGCACTTGTTGCATAAATAGCTATTTTGTAGAATTCTAATAACATTCGTATTGACTTTGTTTATTACATCGAACTAGACACAGAAAATACAGGGTAGAAACCAATACTGTTGTGTCTTCAGTAGTATGCGAAATAATTTCAAAATGAAATGCTTCAGTTTTGAAGGCATATTGCCTTATTTTCATCTAGTATGGCTATGGAATAGTTCATAATTTATGAATGCAACTTCCCAGCGACCATATGTCCCCGAACCACGGCAGCGATTCGACAAGGAATTTGATCAGGGGGTGCTAAAAATCGTATACGGCTAAAGCTAAGACTAGATCATTGATATAGAATAGAAGAACTAGAAAATGAACTAACATCTATTACATGGGGCATGCTAAGGTTATCGTTAATGAAACGAGCAGCTGACTTCCCTTGCCTAGACTATTTATTTTCATATTTACATATATAGCCAGTTTGTGTTTATAATTTTAGCATAGCTGAAGTGCACGAATGTGGTCCTGTTCAGTGTGAAGCCCTCTATTGCGTATGTATAGCGATAAAAAAAACCTTCAAGCATCGCCGGGAACGGAGTCAGTCGCCAACGGGCCTAGCCCAAGTCGCACGTGTGTAAGCGACTCTGTATTAAATCGCCACACAGCCAGCTAAATAAGAAGCGCTGGAAGCTAGGAAGTAAATAGTTTGTTGCCTAAAGCCATCAAGCTCTTTTAATCGTGTACTTAGTAAGTACACAAATTCAAAGCAGCCAAAGAATTTCGTGACATCCTGATTGTTACGTGACGTCAGCAGATAAAACGGCGCCAGAACTACAAGCCAGGGGCTTCCCCACAGTGATCGTAGGAAATTTTCATTCATCGCGCCGTCCAGGTTTTATGATGCCGTCCAGTCCGAGGGCAACGTTACCGTTGTGAGGCCTCGAGTATCATAAGGTAACCTTATACTAGAAATGCTTGCAACTTAAGCGATAAGCCGTCGCTTCAAGCTGTATTATAAAAATCGCGAGGGAGTGAAAGAATGGGCGGCATAGACAAATAAAACACGAATGCAAATTACGAAGCCGAAGTCTAATGCACGAACAGTTATTATGGTATCTTTTTGATTTAAATGTACCTGTATTGTAGATACAATTCGTCTGCTATTGTTTGCTTGTAAATGCGTGCAAACGAGCTACCGTGCGTTACTGATTTTACTGTATCCTCAAGTTATGTGTTTAGAAATAGCCATTCATCCTAAGTTTTAATTCCGATTTTCTTTGTCATGTGTGTGTGTGCGTGGTTTTTAAAGGTTCCTATGGTTGTTTATTTGTGTAAACAAATTGGCTTTTCTGGTGCAAGTTGTTTGAAGACCATTTCAGTCCCGAGGACACAAGTGCAGCCAGCTTGCTGTTTTAGCAGATACTGATACTTTATACCCACAAACTGAGGTAATTAAGAGTTTCATATATACTGAGATAGGTAGGTAAACAAAAAATGGAATAAGGCGTCTCATTTAAATTTAACGTTTCGACGGAGGGGTTAACAGAATACTCATTTCAATTTTGCTCACAATGGTGGGGCTCGAACCGTAGCATAGCGAGAAGCTTTATTTCAATTTTAGAAACATTTTATATCAATATAACAACGAAAACGATCGAAATGTAGACGTCGCGATAATGATATCAAAGAAACATCAAAGCAAAATTATAGAAATTAAAGCCACCTCCCCTGGAGTTATATTTGTGATAGACAACATCGAGTTTATAGAGATATATGCAACAACAACGATGCATTCAGATGACGAAATAGATTTTTTGTATGAAGATACAACAATAGCGTTAATCAAAAATAGGTAAAAAGAACATCACCAATGGAGAATTTATAGAGAATTTTAGATATGGTCAACAAAAGGCAGGAGAGATATTTGAGGACTATTTGCATACCAATAGACTCTATCTGATGAATACGTTTGTCAATAAAAAATAGCAAATCACAGGTTGACTAGAGTCAAGACAATCTTGAAACAGAAAGACAAACTCGCACATAAGAAAAATGGTAAAATAATTACGACTGGTTTCGAAGCAAATAGAGATAAATATCAGATACGGATAGATAAAAAGACACGTATCTTTAAAGGAACTATAAAACTAACCTCAAACGCAAGGTATGATATTGCCAGTAACATACGGGAGAGAAACTAGGGCTTTTATCAATAAAACGATGGACAGGTTAAGAACGATCCAACGAGCAATATAACGAAGACTACAAAATAGGGATAGCACAAACTTAGACAGACCTTGAAACGGGCATCTGCCTCCATTGCCTGAATTATTTATTTTAATATTTACATATACAGCCGATCTGTGTTTGCATGCTTTTTCATTGTTAATTAGGTTTAATCATTGTAATTTAGTGTAATGGACAGTGTGTGTCCGGCCCTGTTCTAGTACATTAATCCTTCAATTGTAGGGTGCGAGACAATATCGATACTGAGAATATCGGTACTAAACCAAACAATACTCGATATTTTGTGTCCATACTTTGACTACCAATTGATATCAATACTGTTTTATGTGTACAAATCAAAAATTTATTCTAAGTATATCTATTCTGATTTTATTTATTAATAGTTGCTTTTTTCACCATATTTTTCTATTTTTGTAGTGACCTCTATCTTATAACGGCTACACTATAATAGCAGGGTACGTGTAGAGCTCTGCACAAGTAGCGATAATGCCTATGAATAATTTTTAGGTTACGTCTTTTTTAGTTGTTTAAATATTATTATTTATTCATACCGCCCGGATTGATATTGTACATATCAATACTACCTACCTTTTGCAATATTTCTATGAATCGACACCTTCAAATCCAATCCGTATCCCTATTTACATCGTATTGGAACATCCCTACTCAATTGTGTGTGTTCAGCGATCGAAAGGGATTTAACAGCGATCGTGGGAAGTTGGATTGAGTCGCAGCGTGCCTAGTGCCAAAGGCGCACGTCCACCTGCGATTAACAGTGTTAAATCACCTACAGCGGGCTAAATCAAGCGGCTTCAAGCTGCGTAATAAATAGAATTTACTGCATAAGTGTTTTTGTGCAGCAAGTCAGTGTTTGCACTCCCAATTAAGCGTAAATTAAGTACTGAGTAAGTACGCCTTTCCGATGCCGCGTCCTGATTGTTTCGTGACGTCATCCGCCAGAAAGTTCCTCGAGCTTGTAGCACGGGACTTCCCCTAAGTAGGAGCTTTTGTGGGAAATTTCCATGCATCCAGCCGTTCACGGTTGTTGTTCGGGTATATACCAGTGAGACAGGTTCCAGGTTGGAGCCACGAACGTAAGGTAACCCGATCTAAGGATGTTTACGGTTTTAGCGATAAGCGTTCGTTCTAGGCGGTGGGGAGATTTCGCTACCATAAAGAAATGCTATTAATGGAAAGATAAATACGTACGCGAAATAGTTTATAGGGGAAGTTTAAAATGCGTTCCATTTAAGTGAATATATTCTTTGCGTGAAGCCGGATTGTATAATGCATCGAATTGCGACGACGGATTTTGATGCAACATATGTTTACCTATTAAAGACAGTTACTTCGGTGTCTTTTAAATGTTATTTAAATGTAAATGCATTTCAGATGCTGTTTCTCTTGTTATTTGACTTCTAAATGCGTGCAGAAAATAGGTAATGCTCGTTGAGTATACATTTTTAGTTAACACCGTTGTGTTTAAGAATGACCATTTATTCTAGGGGTTAATCCTAATTTCTTTACTGTTTTATGTGTGAGCAAATTGACTTTTCTTGTGAGTATTGTTGAAGTTGACTTTAGCATCTAAGTTCCTCTTTTTGGTAAATAGTGACACTTCTTAATTACGACTGAAAAAAAGTAGTTTTAAAAGAGTTTCATATGTACTAGGTACTCTAGGTGAACAACAAGGACACATTATTTATATGAAGAAGAAAACATTTACTTGACAATTTATTTAAATCCTAAAATCCACCAAACACTAATAAAACAAATGGAATAATACTAATTTGCTAGACACATGGTATAATGCTTAGAAATACCTTAATAATACATTTATATTTTCAGAATTTTTCGGTTTATCTTTGGTTTGTTCCAGAAATAGCAGGTTTTTGCCAACAGACAAAAACTCTAATCCAGACATAATCATCGTTACTTAAGACGAAGTAATTAATGAGAAGTTGTTCGTAGCTCAGGAGTGTTTTATTATTTTGAATGAAGTTTACAATGTAACCCACAAAAAACCTATGAATTTACGTCCTACTATGAATCCTGAACCCTACTATTCTCATTTTAATAAAGATAGACGTAAAAGTCAACCTTTTCGCCAGCATTATTATTGTTTATGCTAGTTACTTAATACATTAAAAATGATATTTAATTATTTTATGATTTTCTTGGCTGACTTTCCGTTTTTATTTGTTTTGCCACTTTTCTCAAGATCTTTAAGCATTTTTTTAGCGAAAATTAAGTTTTTGATTTGTTTCCTTCAATGGTCTCCAATAAAGCTGCCATGAGGTTTATATAGACAAATATAAGAACATGTCAAAGACATCACGACCTTATATTTTTACAGATAATATCGAGCTAATTGAAATATAATGTTTACATCTCTAACGTGACATTCATCAAGGAGAGGCGAGCACGTGTCCTGCGTCATTATCCTTAACACAAAGAGCCAGTGTAAAACATCAGTTTACCCATTTTCGCATCACTCTCAGCAATTGGGTCGCTAAAATTTATAGTTCCTGAAATTTGTTGCGAAGGCAAGCCACGACTTAACAAATGATTCACCCACACTTAGCATGGAGAAAAACAACGAAGGCACGTAGGAGTGAGTTGTTAATTAACTTAAGTAAGGGTTAACTTATTCAATTAATTTATCAGCAAGGAGCAGCTCATCTCGGCCGTGTCTTCAGTTAACTAGCGCACTCGGTTAGCGCCATTCGGTTGCGAAGAACGCTCGGTTTAGTTGCGTTCATGTAAAGCCTCAAAGTGGATATTCGCGAGTCCTACTACGACGTGCCCAAAAAAATCATGTCCGCGGAAATTGAAAACAACAAGGATGAGGAGAAGCAGGAGCCGGTGCCGAAACGATCGCTCCGGGATAGGATTGTCAATGATTGGCTTGGATTAATATTTAAAATACTAGAACTGGTGAGTACTTTTCTAGATATTACTAAATTAATCGTCCTAAGCTCAAGAAAATATATTATGTATAAAATATATAATTAACGCTACTTTGATTAGTTAAGTCTTGGTTTAAAACTTCATCAGGGCTTCAAGGTTGATGATCAGTATGAAGGTCTCTAATTTATATAGTAAAAATATTTGTCAACAATTAGAGGAAATACCTGCACGCAGGTTCTGCGCTCTGTGTCATCTAATTATTTCACTTAGTAATTTTAACTCGACAATAGAGTTAACCTTGGGATTACTGACACTGGCAGATTCATAACTTAAGAATTAACCTGGCAATCCCATCTAAGAATTTCTAGGTCATTTTTTACCTCTTCAACATTGATCGAAATATCAGAAAATGCTGCGTTAGAAAATTTAATTGTCTTTAAAATGAGGGCTGTTACGTGTAATTATTATAATAGTAACCCATTAAAATAGCATTTTGAATGTGATCGAAAACTTCCAAAATCTAAACTACTGTTAAAAACAAGGGCATTTTCTTTCTTTTTTGCAAATACGAACATTTTACGAAATAGTAGTATATGAACCATGTAACCAAAAATTTTCAATAATTTACAGTAGGGTTGGGCATATTTGCTGTAAAGATACAGCATATATACTCTATAATAAAAATGTTTTATATATGCACATTATATGCTACATCGTGCTTATGTATGCTTTAATGTATGCTCTAAAAAATAATTTTTCTCAAAATTTCAGGACAGAAAAACTAAATGTTTCATTGTAGAATTTTAATCATTATAAAAACAATAATATTTCTGTTGCACATTTACCTGAAATAAAATTTTACAATAAAGACAACGATTCTTCCAAATACTTTTAATAATAATAAATAACAAAACACAATTCCAATTTGTTAACTAAACGACAAACTATCAAAACAGCTACATTTTGTTTCTACTAAAAAGCTTACGTGATATTTTACCTAAAACATGCATTCTTATGCTCTTAAATCTTAATATATGCTCTTATATATGGTATATGCTGTAAACCATTAAATACATATGCAAAACAGGCAAAATAAAATTCAGTTTATATTAAAGCAAAAATTTAAAAATTGCCCGATTATGCTCAATAGCAAAAAACATGCAAATATGCATTTGCCCAACCCTATTTATCAGCTTTGCTTGCCATAAAAATGATAAAGTGAAATATTACTCTTTTAAGAATTAAAAAGAAAACACCTTTTCTTACAATTTTTGCTTCCTGTATTTAAAACTATTAAATTATCTAAAATTAAAATTAAAGTTACGAAAATTATCTACTACTTTTGAATATACAATATTTTTCTGAAACATAAGTATACAAAGTTACGGCCTTTAGAATATTTATTATAAAACTGTACTTCTGAATAGTAAAAAACTGCAACATGAAGCCAAAATAAATGATCAACCATAATTTTTTCTAAATGAAATTGGGCCAACTGAAAGGTGCGAAAAGTGGCGTTCAAATCCTATATTTTGTTATTTTTATAGATAATATTGACCTGCATGCATAATAAAAATAATATGTAAAGGGCTTTACTCGGAACTTCCCTCGGAAGTGGATGTTGTGACATTAAATAGTTCTAAAAATCAAAGGAAACTAGGTGTAAAAATGTCACGATCCTAGCAATACTGAAACAATAAAAATAAACACTTGGCGATGCGAATTACATCAATTTTCAAACAAAAAAACCGTTTCTGCAAGCTCACGGAGCACCTCTCACATCATCGCGTTAAGGCTGGCTTAAATAGAACGTATTTAATGTTGATCCTTTTTCTCCCATTTACAACATATACTCTGTATCTGTTGGATCCGATTTTCGCCAAGGATAAAGCCTGAACTATGTGCAAATTATTACTTTTACCTATTTCTCTGTTAAAGCAAAAATAAACAAATTCTTTTAAGGTGGTCACCCTGCATATATTTGTCCGAAACTTTCTCGGTTTCATGTCAGCTAGATATATAATGTGTATGCAAAATATCGCCTTCATCCAACCAATAGTTTTTGAATTGTACCGGCAACAGACAGACAGACAGAAGGAATTGAAAAAAAACTGTTTTTCGTCATCTAAGGACCCTAAAACGTGAAGATCTGAAAAAATCTCGAAAGGTGATTTTTTTGCAATTACAATACTTCGACTTTTAGACGAGGAAAGTAATATATACTGGGTGAGTTTTTAAAAGTGTTACAAGGCGATATCTTGAAAACGGTTTAAAATATTTTCATGAAATTTCGATTAGGTAATCGGGAAATATGACATATTTAAAAATATTGTTGACATTTACCGCCTCTTGCTATTTGGGGGCTTTGGAATTTTAAATAAGATGATGTACCTTCTATCAACTGAAATTGATTGTCAAATGCCCAAACCATTCGATAACGTTGTTTTAATAAGTGCAAACGTAGTTAATAAAATAGTTGTATCTTTATTATTTAAAGCGGTATGTCATTTGTTTAAGGTATTTTAACGGCAGTAGACAAAGCACAAATTTTACAGATTAACATTTTTAAAGAAATTAAAAATAAACAAGTTTCCCAATTGTTGCATACTTTTTTGGACACGCTGTGTAAGTAAATTTTGCTCACGAAATCTGTATCCATCATAATTGAGAATTTTTGTTTCCGCAGATCCTGATATTACACATACAAATTTCATTAATAACGAAATTCGGGACAACGACAGTTTCATACTTTTCACTT